>JAGKTI010005079.1:0-35813 GCA_018397915.1 Birgus latro
AAATACATCAGAAGTAACTGTGTGTGACAACTATAAGATACTAATCCTGTATTTATTTTGCAGAGTGAGTGTTGATCATTTGTCATTTCCACACCCACACTCACACTTGTCCAGACCCACATCACACCCATGGCGCTTTGCAGACCAAGTAGAAAGCAGGAGAGGCTACAGGACTTACGTATCCGCAATCCTCTCACTTGATGTAGTGCTTCTTTCAGGTAACCACACAAATGGCTGTCTGGTTTCTAGTGAATTAAAGCCCTCAAGTTAATTATTGGATAATGAGCCTTGCTACTGGTACATTTCTCAAATCAAAATAAATTTATAAGGAATTATAAGGTTTGTGAGTGAATAAAAGATAATTTATCAACAGTTTATTAATCAAGCAACTTAAAAATGAAGAAAGCATTTTAAGTTTTCAGTAACGTAAAATGAAACAAGCAAAACAGTTTTACACTGAATACATAGAGAATGTACTCTTTTTACTTAAATTGGCCCATATTACCTTCTCTCCACATTGAACGCTGATGTGTAACAGTAGTTGGACAGTAGAGTATGATGCTGGTTAAGAAAGTGTTATTGAAAGAATGTAGAATTGCAGTATTCCCTTTTTCTGCCACTGAGCTATGTGAAATAAGCTGCAAAATTACAAAAAAAAAAAATCTGTGCCAGATTAAGATGAAAAGAGTATAGTCCTGAGATGGGTACAGATGAAAGCAGTAATTGACATCTCCCTCAGCATGCAAAAACCAATGGCCTATAATGTATATCAGCTTCCATTAACTTCTCCATTGTATCACTGTTAACTCAGTCCTACTCTTATCTAATTTTGGAGTTTGTTTTGCCTTAAAGAGTGAATAGTTTCTTCACTGGGAAGTGAAAAGTGTTAAATTTGGGGGTAGGGTTGTGAGAGGCAGACCAAAAAAGATCTGGGACGAGGTCATAAAGAGTGATCTCAAGGATAAGGAAGTGAATAGGAAAACTGCCAGAGGTTGAGTAGCGTGGAGAGCCACCATTAGGTGGCTAAGACTGACACATGCAAGCATTTTGAAACCTTTATAAATGATACGAATTACATGTACTGACTCATGGCTTTGTATGCTGGGAGGATACAATTATTGATTTCATGTTTAGTAATGAACTTTCATATTTTCAGATTTTTTACACTTAACAGTAAGAGCCATATTAGTAAAACAGAGCACAAAGGTGTACATGAAAATTTTCATAAGTTTGGAGGCTTGTGATGATAGAACAAGTCTGACCTTTTTGTATTACTGCAAACTGCACTCTACTTTGTAGGATGCAGGCTAATCACATCTAACCTAACAATTAAGGAACTTTTCTGAACCATTCAGTATCATTGCTAACTGCACGCTACTTTGTAGGATGCAGGCTAATCACATCTAAATTAAGGAACATGTCTAAACTTTTTTGTATCATTGCTAACTGCACTCCACTTTGTAGGATGCAGGCTAATTACAACTAACAGGTACAAGTGTTCCATAAATAGCAGACAAAAACTATAGATTTGTACTGTATACACCTTTGTGTGCACTTGTTTTTATAATATGGCCCAAAGTCCTCATTATTAGTTGGGGATGTATCAGCTTTTTCTGTACAACTTTACTGTAAATTGGCACAAACTGGCAAATCAATTTTATGGACAGCAATGTTTCTGTATTGGGGGAAAAAAAATGTAAAGTAGCAATAATAATAATACCATAAGCATATTATATAAGTTCAGTCTGATTACATTTAATTTGTCCTGCTAGCAACTTTTATTTCTTTTGAGAAACAGTTTTTAGCCTGACATGGTTAAATAAAGGCTTTGTTAACTTCAGTGTTTTAAATAAAGACATTGTTAGCAACAATACAGCATTTCTTTATTATAAGCAGGCTACCACCAGTCAATTTTACTCAGCTAGGGACATGTAGTGAAGAGATTGTGAAAGCTATTTTTAATCCTTTCATTAAAAAGTAAGCTGATACATATAAAATATGTTATAGCATTGTAGGGGTTAATTGTTTTATCATGGTGGGTTGCAGAAAACGTAATTGACATTTACACTGCTTTATTGAGAACTGTGTCCTCGTTAAGTAACTTATTTGCGTTTACGTCTGCAGTTTGTTACGGAGTACTTATATATTGAAGTTCCACTGCTACATATAGACTGCCAGTTTCTCCAGGTTTACAGTACAGTCGTGTGAAAAAAGATATACCATTGCAGACACTAATATCAATCCACTTCCTAATGATAAATACCAGTAAGGTAACTTAACCAGAGACTTTTCAAACCCAATACAGTATTGTGATCTTTGGAGGTCAACAAACTTTCGAAAATATCATATGACAGTTCCGTATGCATTATAATATAAACTGGATTGATATTACTGTCTTCAGTTGTAAACACCCCCTTCAGTCCAATGACGTACTTTTGATTTTATTCTAGCTACCTTCAGACGATCTTATACGAGTTACGAGAGACTTGGCATCACAACCAAGGCTTTCTCGTAACCTGAATAAATCGTCTGGAGGTAGCAGGAATAAAACAGTAAAGACGTCATTGGAATGAAGGTAATAATGAGGACTTACTGTTTCTTGTGCATGAATTATACCCACATACTGAAGCTGTGTTTATTGTGAGGATACAACTGTTGGCCGGACTTGGACCTGAAGAGGGTCCAAGTCGGGCCAACAGTAGTATCCTCACAATAAACACAGCTTCAGTATGTGGGTATAATTCATCCATTCCAATAATTGACAACACTGAAGAAATACTCTTAGGAAACATACATGGAGTTTTCTGTATAGAGAATGAATGGTGTCTGTATAATGCAGTGAGTATATATATATATACACAGTATATATCTTTATAAATATGCCTAAGAATGTTTATAAATATGGCTTAAGAATATTTATGAATGCTGCTTATGGGATTTGGGTTATGCTGACTCAGCATATGGTGTATAGTGGTTGCTTCTGTATGGCCTGTCTTCCTTCATGGTTTTTTATGCAAGTCACCCCTTGAAACCTATGTCTTTGGGTAAATGAAATAGTATAGACACTCCATAGAGTTTATTGGGTAATGGAAATAGCATAGAAATTCCATGGACTTTATTGTCTTCTATACTTCAAAGAGTCTCCGGAAAAATACATGGATCAATCCCAGAAAAAATTTAAGTTAAAAAAAAAAAATAAAAATAAAATTCAAAAGTTAGGAAAAACTGAGTAGTTCTGCTGTCCAATCTTTCGGACAGGGGCCAAAAGAATCGGAACATCTGGGCAGACGGACGACAAGCATCCATCCCCCTTTGTTCGGCTTCCGTGTCTTGTATCACTGTCAGTGACGTCCTCTTGATCCGCTGCTCCAGGTCCAGGTCCACTCCATTCAGGGCAGTGGTAGCTGGGGTTCGATCCATCCAGGGTAGTGGCAGCAGGGGTTCAGTTTTAGTCCATCCAGCACAGTGGCATCTGGGGTCTGGTTCAAGTCCATCCAGCACAGTGGCAGCAGGGGTTCAATTCAAGTCCATCCAGCATAATGGCAGCAGGGGTTCAGTCCATCCACTGTACTCTCCAGCACAGCGGCAAGTCCACCAGCTTCCATCCACCTGTGTCTCCTGTTCAATGGTAAGCAACAATCTCTGATCTCTTCCCTGGCTCTTTTCCTCTGCCAGAAGCCTCACACCTGCAAGAAAAAAACAGTTACTGTTGTATTCATGGTTCATTAAAATTATGGAACTTTATTTTTTAAATTAAAGTTATCAGCATAAAGTATGACAATGTCGAGTCATTTGTTCCAAACTCCAAAATATTTTTCCTAAACATTTAAATGATAATGTAAACTGTGGAAGTGATCCATAACAAGAAACTAAGTGATCAATAACATGAAACTAACTAATTTACACCAAACTTAATGGTAGGAATGGAATTAGATTTAAGAAATTTACTGGACACTGCTCATTGGGGGGGGAGGGAGTGTCAACCAATATTGCCATACTTAACCTTTTAAGCTCTGTAATATGCTTGACGTGATTCAGTGGTAAACATCAGCTAGACATAAGTCTCCTGAACCTCCTCTAGGCCTGTTTTGGAGCTCAGTTGTATTAACCTGCTGCGTGCCATTGACATACATGCACATCAGGCCCTCCATGTGCACAACATGCAAGCAATGTATGTGTACATCATTGGTTTAAGATATTTGCAAATATTAAAAAAGTTATTTTTCATGTGAGATGTTTGCTTGAGATACTCCCACGCCTGTCTAGGCCTATAATACCCACGCTATGAGTCATCTCCGTGTCCTCCCGCGCCGGGCCCTGCCAACTCAGTCCCACGTTGAGAGTGAGTGAGCACTATGGTGCATCGTGGTATTCCCCAGCATGAGACTGACAAGCTCCTGAATATCCAAAGTGATTCTCCCACTGTTAATGATGTTGCTGATCAAGACTACATCCAACCTGAGCCAGAATCAAGCAGCAAGGGCAAGATTCTGTCACCAAGAAAGGAGAGGTATTTGGCTGTATCACATCCACACCACCACCTGCACCACTTCTCACCTCCCAACGCTGCTCTCGCTCCACGGACAATTCCTCTAGTGATGAGGAATACGAGACCGACCCCTCAGGTGAACATTGGCTATCTTTGTGGGTAGGATCGCCCACGAAAACACGGTTGAGTGGGGAACAACTATTTAGTAAAAAGTATAAGGTAAGCAGTGCTTTTTCTACTCACGTGGTGTGCAGCGATTCCCGCCACCTCCAGCCCACCGCCGTGAAGCCTTTCCTCAACCCAGCATCTCCACCACATCAACCTCCCCACCCAGCATCTCCACAACAACAACCTCCCCACACTCCCTCCCCACACCCTCACATTGTGGGGAAAGGAACAAAAAATAAACTAGAAGGAAAGGGAACAGGCTGGGTGAAGAAAAGTGTAAGTTATGGGGAAAGTGAGGAGACATGCACTATTCCCCAACCTACTGCTGAATTTCCTACCTATCCTGACGACGGCAATGTAGGTGGCCCCATTGGTGACAAAGAGCAAAACCGAAGGAGGGGTTGAAGTTCCATGGGAGTGGGAAGATGCGAACAGTTTTATTCCCATTATTCATCCCATCACAAGTGGTGATACGACAGGTCGTACTGTGCCGGAGCTGACTCCCACCACAAGGAGAATGGATTTCGATATTTTTTTCCCCGAGGGAGGTAGTTTCGGTAGTTCTGAGAATCGTTCTCTCCATTACCTATGCCACCTTCTGCCACGGCACAACCCCACAGCCGACTCTTACATGCAGATGTAACGAGAGACAGGTTCTCCTGATGGGACTAATCAAGAAAAATCAATTGCCTACATACTGTCAATGCTCTTCTTTGGAAGAGTTATGCTGTCAATGCTCTTCTTTGGAAGAGTTATGAGGCGAAATAGGTACTAGTACATTCTAAGCCGTCTTATTTCTTCGACAATGAGGACCCCAGCAACACTGGCAACAAAGACAGGATGAGGAGGATCCAGCTCATGTTTGATCACCTTAGGGTGCAGTTTCACTGCCTCTCTCTCTCCCTACAGAGACCTGACCTGGTCACAGAGAAGTCTCTCGTGTTATGGAGGGGAAACATCGCCTTCAGGCAGTATATTCCAAGCAAGAGACACCACTTCAGGTTCAAGATGTTCGTCATCAGTAGTCCTGTACAAAGGTGCACAGACAACATTATGGATGATAGAACAGGTGGACTGTCAGGGGTGGTGGTGAAGACAAGTATGGAGAAGTACCTTAATTGTGGCCATTTCCTATACCTGGACAATTGGTACACAAGCCCGATTCTCATTTAGTACTGGCAACAGCAAGAGACCGCTATCTGTGGGACAGGAAAGAAAACCCAGCAGTACATGGTACAGGTGGGCCGGAAGCTGCAAAGGAAGGTGGTGGTGATTTATCAGGCGAACAATAACCTTGCCACCACTTAGCACCACAACTGAGAATTGACCTCTTATTGATGGTTCACTGCCTCCGAAGCACCTCACTAAGGCCCTGTTCTCACGAGGCATTTTCAAACGCACGTTTCCTGACGCACGTTAGCAAAGACAATGGTAGTGTATTGGACTGTACATAACTACCGTGCGTTTTTCTCAACCGCTGGTCCAAACGCGCAATCCGAGATTTCCCTTCCTACCACACGTTTGCTGAGCATTTCAAGGAACATGTGTTTACTTGGGGACGGACACATGCGGTGTGTGTACAATTGCCGCGTTTCCCTGGTGGTAGATGCCACGTTTAAAAACGTCTCGTGTGAACAGGGCCTAAGACCGTGGACTACTGCAGCGAGAAAGGATTCACATTTGGAAGCCGGAGCCGGTAACTGATTATACTAACATGCAGCAAGTGATTTCAAGTGTGGACTGTGCCAGGCCCATGATGAAGTGGTACAAAAACTTTTCTTCCATCTTCTGGATATTATGGCACTGAATGCCCACCTCCCCCATGCCAGCACCAGGGGAACCAGCAAGACCTTGGAGGGGTTCATCAGAGAGCTGTGTAGGGAGCTGATTGGCATCCATGGACATGACTGTGGGCGTCGCCAACATGTGGGCGTCGGTGAAAACCCCCTGCACTTCACCAAACGCCACTTCCTTAAACCTATCACAGTAAAAGGGACAAAAAGGAACCCCCAGCGCAGGTGCCATGTCTACCAGCCCAGCAGAAGGACACCCACCAGGTACCAATGTGTGGAGTGTGGCCTGGGGTTGTGCCTATTCCCATGCTTTGGGGAGTATCATGCCCTCCTCCATCTCTTAAGTGTTAGAAACCTGACATGTGCCAAAAAAAAAAAAAAAAGGATGCCTATGAGTGTTACTAATGTTTATATAAGTTAGTGTAATTTCATAAGTAACTGTTATGTATATATTGAGTGCAAGTGATTTCATAGTAAGTGTAGATTAAGTACTTCACATATAACTTGTGTAATGTGTTGTGTGTTCGAAAAATGACTGAGTACAATGTGCAAGAATAATTTGTGCGGAAAAGGATGCAAATGTAAAATATATGTGGGAAAACACTTGTGTGAAAAGTATAAATCCAATTATACAAACATCATCGGAAAATTGCGACTCATTCACTCCAGTGTCGTAGTGCACCCCAGCACTTAACTATGCTTGGGGACAGTTCCCACATCATCTATATACCTTCCTACAGTGTCCCTAGGTCATTTGGGATACTTAACCAAGAAAAAAAAAAAGATCTACCTCAACTCCTTTGGGTGTTGGTGGCAGCTGATGAAGTCTACGAGTGTTACTGCAAACATTTCAGCCGCCCGCCGAGAGAGACGAGACCTCAAAAATCAACCTTTTAGGCTTCTGTGAGTACTTTTATGGTTGTTCTCAATGTTTTCTGATCATTCCTAACCTATCTAGGGGAGGGGGGGATGGCCGGCACTGGGGTGCAATGAAGGTCCCAAGTCTCCTGGCACTCAGCGTTATCAGTATCGACAGCAGATGTATGGCAGTCACCCATCAAACTGTGTGTGGGGAGAGGGTGTTAAGACATTGGGAAGGTTAATGGAGTTTGAGCAGTGAAAGCAGAATTGTGGACAGTGCAAAAGTGGGCAACAGCCTCATCAGTGACACCAAGGATGGGGGAGTTGTAGTCAGTATATTAAGAATGCTGGGATAGATGTTTAACCCAGAGTCTGATCAGTGAGTAAAAAGATGCTGGGATAGACATTTAACCCAGAGTCTGGTCAGTGAGTAGGAAGAAGTTCCACAGATCACGGAACTCAAGCTGACTTAAGTCTGCAGGGTGTTCAGTGCTAATGGCAATGGGTCCAGGACTACCGAGGTCTGGGCCACAGTAGGCACTCCAGCCATCACGAAGGAAGGCAAGGAGAGAATGACAAACCAACAGCATTTCAGTAGCCAGGATACAGGACAAGGTAGAGGTGAGTCAGAGGGACGATTGACTGTTCATGAATAGCACAACCTTGTGATTTCCGAGTTAAGTCACAAGGAGGACTTGAATAGCAAAGAGCTCACTAGTGACAATTGGATGATGTGGATAAAGCTGCCAAGTCTGACATGCCATCAGTTCTTCATAATATGCTCATGCTGAGGTGGAGTGGAGAGCTACAAGGATATCCATCTCAACAGACCAAGAAATAGCCAAGATTGGGAATGGTTGCCAGATCAATGAAATGTGTGATGCAAAACGGGAGTGATAGGACTAGAAGAATGCAGGAAGCTAAAGGAGACAAACCATCCCAGGATGGAATACAGCTGCAGGAGTCGAGGAAGACAGGGGTGAGAGGTCCTCGAAGTGGCATTATTATCAATTATGTGGGATTGGAGGTGCCAGTGTGGTGTGCTGGAAACTACTTGGGGGGGGGGAGATAAAAATGGGAAGCAAATAGGAAGCAGGGAGATCACTATGCATGGCAATTGGCAGTCAAGTCAACAGCACAAGTCTCTGAAAGGAAGCAGACCACAAGGAGGTTGTAGAACACATTGCCTTAATGACGAACTTCCTCCATTTTGGACAAAGACATGTGAAGATGCCATGCATGACCAGACATGACTAGCCCTTAATGACTACTTCACAACTTGATTTAAGTCCATAGCAAGAAGGGTGTCGCACTGCTTACTGGTCCAAGTAACATGAAAACTAAGGTCAAGACTAGGTGAATCCAAGTCAGAGATGATCATGCATGACTTTCCCTTCAACAAGGGAGGGAAGTCTACAAAGTGTATTGTGTCCCACCAGACACTCCCTGCCCCAGACCACAGATCCCAATCTGATCAGAGAGGCTGAGGCATCTCCCATATTAGATGTCCTGGAAACATGCAAATCAAAGCCCACCAACAAAGTAGGATTTTGTACCATGACCCACAAGTGGGAGCTGAGAAGGCAGGATAGGTAGGTTAAGCCTGTCTCAAGCACTGAATTCAACAAACATGGGGGGGAAAAACAACTCACATCTGGCACATTCACAAAGCAAAGCAGACAGAAAAACAAAAGGAAGGGTTGGAAATCCGTGTGTGTGTGTGTGTGTGTGTGTGTGTGTGTGTGTGAAAGAAAGAGAGTGCGCTTATGGGTCAACCATGCAACAAAGTCAGGTAAAATCCCTTTAAGGTAAACAAAGTTAAATTGACATTTCCAATAAGGTAAACATAAAGCTAAATTGATATTTCCAAAGTATAACCCTATACAAGGCATCAGCAATGGTACCAACACTGTACCACTGTTTTAGTTGTACCCTGTTCTGTTGCCAATTGAACACAATGCATTTTACAATTATTTGTGAACTGGCCTACAAGTTAACCGCTAAATCCTTGTTTCCCTGAATCTAAATATGCTGTATGATTGACAACCTGATATGACTGACACCCTTCCTCCCAGTTAGTAAGCCTGAAATAGGTTTTACTGTACAAAGTGAGAATTAAGTACCCCCCAAAGAAACCAAACACCCTGGTTTGTCAAAACAGCAAGGGCATACCAAAGCAACAGGGAAATCACCTCACAAGAGGTGAGAAAAACTGAAAAGCCAACATTAACACAAGAAGACAATGCTGGGCAAGTATGTGTGGGGCAGTTAAAACATTTGTGAATATGAGAGCTCAGCTAGAGATACCCTAGGAGAGGTTCATGGGATTTAGTGACTATCTGATGTCTTCACTGAAGACATCCGAGGTCTTCGCCCCCTATAAGGAGGTATTCTTAACCAAAGCCTGACAAACTAAATGATATCTGGGCTAAGATGTAAAGTTAGATTACCAAAGATTAAACATACTCTTCCTATGGTGAGGTTTAGAGCAATTCAAAAGTCAGGTTACACAGAAAACACTAATTTCTCTCTCTGCAGGTAAATGAACCCTGAGAATGTATTGCAGTACTGGAAGGAACTTCTTTACAAGAGCACTGCTGTCGACAGTGGCCACAGTGTTTCAAGCATGTCCCATTATTGTTCCAATGTCATAATGCCTCATGTTGACTTTTGATTAATCCTGTATAATGGTTACTACCATCACAATAGTTGGGGTTGCTCCAAGATTTTAATAAGATCATTTGGTGTTAGCTGAAATTAAAGTTCATTATTCTCAGCCAAAGATTTTTTTTTTAACTTGCTGCAGTTATATTTCAAAATCCTGATATTAACTAAATACAATGTTCATATATTGCAATCAAAAGGTTAGAGAGTATAATGGTCAAGCTAAATACCAGCACCTGCAGCTTTTTCCATTTCATTCTTCATACCACCAGACTATTTTAAATCAGACTACCCAACCTCAAACTGTCAAGCATAAGCATGAATAAAGTATGAAAGTTACTATAATGAAGGAGTTCAAACAGCTTAAAAGCCCTTACTCCTATATAACAAACCAGTGTTAAATTGTAAACTTCAAGTCTTAAACATCCCAACCCCTAATTCCACAATATGGGGTACTTGTGCTACTTTTAAAGAAGCAGAACAATGCTCTTAACCAGAACTACTTTTTTTAACACAAAACTTGGAAAGCCAGCATCAGTCAGTCTACACTTCAACTGTCTGCAAGCAGCATACAAGTAAAATCTGCTTCTGATTCATAAGTAGGTAACAATCTCTCCCCAGAAAAACTCTCCAAAAAGCCACACAACATTCATGTTAAGTCCACTTGTCAATTTCCTAGAACAGTGGCATCAGTGTGACAGCTATATTAACCCCTTCAATCTAATGTATTATGTACAGCATTCTTGCTACATCAAGGCAATTTATTCAACCCAGGAAACTTCAAACTATACTTTGGGGCAAATTTCTTCCCTGAGTAAAAATAAAATATGTACATGATTGGACTGAAGGTGTTACTTCTGTTTACTATAATTATATCGAACATTAAGACCCAGTCATGTGTTTGGCTTGTGCCACCTGTACTGTTAACTATAAATAAACCTCTGTGACAATGGTTCTTTCATTTTATCCTTGCTACTGAGAGATCTTCAAGCTTAAAGAGGAAAGATTTAAGAAGTGGAGAGATGGTATGGGGCACAAGGGCTTAAGGGTAAATGCAGATAAAACAAGTGATATCTAGGATTGGTGGCAGTACAATCAGAGGAGAGAGAGAGTGAGTGGCCATGTGCAGTTTGCCACAAGGGTGTGGGAAGTAATTCCATCTTGTGTAGTGTTTGTGATAAATGGGTGCACAAGAGATGTAGTGGTAGACTGCGAGATAATGCTGATTTCATGTGTACGGCGTGTTGGGGAGAGCAGGTGGAGATTGTTAGGCGTGAGAGGGTTGAACTTGCTGGTGAGTCTCGTGTGTGTGGAGGAGTTTTGTTATTTGGGAGACATGTTATGTGCCGGAGGTGGGGCTGGAGTTAGCTCGGTTGCTAGGGTGAGAAGTGGTTGGAAGAAGTTCAGGGAGCGGTTGCCTCTCATGACATTGAGGGGACTCTCCTTACGTGCTAAGGGGTCTTTGTATGCAGGATGTGTTAGGAGTGTGATGCTGTATGGTAGTGAGACCTGGGCAGTAAAGGAAGAGGATATTCACAGGTTTAAACGTACAGAAATGACAGTGATTAGGTGGATGTGCAGTGCGTCCCTGCGTGCAAGGCCTGGGGGGGCTGGGTCTACGATGGAAGAGTTGAGAAGTAGGATGGGACTGGAGTGTATTGGTGTTGTGATGAGGAGAGGTAGGCTGAGGTGGTTTGGACATGTGGAGAGGATGGGGGATGATAATTGGGTACAGAGGGTGAGAAGTGTTAATAAAGGGGGAGACGTTGGGAGGGGTAGACTGAGAAAGACATGGGACGAGGTCATTAAGTGTGACTTAAGGGTTAAGGGACTGAACAGGGAGGCTGCCAAAGATCGAGCAGCATGGAGAGCTGCCATTAGGTGACCAAGGCCGACGCATGCAAGCATGTTGGAGCCTTCAAAAACGAAACGAAACGAAACGAAATGCATCTGACAGCAGCAAAAGCTAAAAAATAGAAAAACTGAACAAACTGCCTGGCTCTACAATGTACCTAACCACCAACTAATAATCCTAACCTTAATGTAAATGAAACTGTCTAATTACTTGAGATTCCCACTTCTTTTGGAGCTACCTGGGTCCTTATAAAAGAAATTTTATATGGTCTCAATATATCTGTTGGTGGTAGCAAGCGATCATCCACTCAGTGCTGCCTACTTCCTCCTCCACCCATTCTCTTCCTACTTCTTCCGTCCTGTAACTATTATGCTTTCCACTTGAGGTGGCTCTACACAGCGATGAAGTTAATTTCCCGTAACCCAGGAAACCATTTACAATGCTGGGTCGTAACCATATAGCCAGATTACAAGGTGAAGTGGAGCCAGCTATGGTCCCCTGTTAAATGGGTGAACTGCAAATGCAGTATCCACTCAGGAACCAAACTTCCACACTTTTCCCTACACCTCCCTGTAGCAAGGTGCTGTCAACTGCATGGGAATATTGGTTCACTGCATGGGATGGCCCTGCAGGGACAGTTGCTTGCCTGTAGTTGACAGAGCTGCTCAGCCAGACAGGCTGAACAACAACAATCCATAATTCCATGGTTTATTTTTCTTCTTTGCAGTTAACCACTTCAATCTCAACATTAATTTGTTCTTGTTCTGTCTATTCAGATTTACCATACCATTTACATTCTCACAATGACAACCCTTATCTCTCCTAATCTGAGTAAACTGCCTGGATGTAGCATAAGTGAAGATTCAGTGTCCATTCTAACATCACATTTTTAAAATTCCCAGGCATACATGGTGATTCACTTCTGAGACCCTTGAGCAGTCAGCAGTTGTATTAAATAAAATTGAATTTTGGCACTACAGCTTACCCAAAACTGCATAGTCTGAAGGCAGTCTCCAACATTTATATCAGAACCCTGTGTTTAGTACTAGCCATGATTCTGTAAAACATATCCTCTGATATGGATACCATCTCCCTAAATGTTCATTGGATATGCAAAACTTGTTTTCTCAAAACTTTTCCATAAGGAGAACCAAGAATAATTCAAGCTTCAACAGGACATTTAACAAAACCAACTCTCATCTATGACATTATGTCAGTACTGTACACTGCTGCAAGTGGCGGTCAGGTCACCCATTGCCAAGCTGGCAGAAAAGCAGCATATCATAACCTGTGGTTATCTCTAATCTCAAGTGTTAGGTTGTTTTAAGTACAGTATACAGTATTAACAGACTGAAGTGTGTAAGTAATGAGTTTTCTTTAAGTCCATTATTAACAGATGTATAGTCAAACAACCTGTACCTCCACTGTTATTGTGGTTTTTCTTAACGTGGTGGTTGGGGGAGGGGGGCAAAACCTCAATACTGCAGGTAACTTTTGATTGCAATCAGGCTGAGAAAATTAAAGAACCAGAAATACTGTCCTACTCCTCACTGTGAAAGCCCAAGGGATCAAATTTTAACCATTGGTAAGGGGTCAAATACTACCTTTAACATCAAAAACTAAACTGCTTTACTGTCTCTTTAGCACAGAAGACATTTCTTATTGTATTAAGTTCATGTAACTACAGTAGAACATCAAAAACTAAACTGCTTTACTGTCTCACTTTAGCACAGAAGACATCTCTTACTGTATTAAGTTCATGTAACTACAGTAGACCCTCATTTTACGATGAACTGATATGTGATAAATCACATACGATGACTAAGAAGTTTGAATATTTTTTTCGATGTACGATTATTATGATCATTTGCGAAAGTCTCACTGGTCGATGTACGATCATAGTTGCTGCTTATGATTACTGACATGCAAGCTTAGTAATTTGTTCCAAGATATCTTGGCTTTTGAATTGTAATGGGTGTGTTAATGATAGTGGTGGAACAGTTATGTGGTGTTGGCATTTAAGCAGAAAGTGAACTGCAGTGATTGAAATTACCAGTTTGGGCAAGTTGGAAA
This sequence comes from Birgus latro, assembly GCA_018397915.1. NCBI lineage: Eukaryota > Metazoa > Arthropoda > Malacostraca > Decapoda > Coenobitidae > Birgus > Birgus latro. The sequence continues at coordinate 13,904 of JAGKTI010005079.1, forward strand.
CATTTTTACACATACTTTGGTAGAAAGTAGCAAATTAAGTAAATTAACTACCAGTTTGATTTGGAAACTTGTTTTAAGACATGAATGGGTGACCCTTGGCCAAAACCATATCCCCACCACACCAGTTTTATAACAGACTGATTTTTTTTTTTCCCAATCATAAAATGAGAGCATGCTGTATTAATACACCACTCTGACCAAACTAGCTGAGGTGGTTTGGACATGTGGAGAGGATGGGGGATGATAACTGGGTACAGAGGGTGAGAAGTGTTAATATTGGGGGAGGGGTTGGGAGGGGTAGACCGAGAAAGACATGGGACGAGGTCATTAAATGTGACTTAAGGGTTAAGGGACTGAATAGGGAGGCTGCCAGAGATCGAGCAGTGTGGAGAGCCGCCATTAGGTGACCAAGGCCGACACATGCAAGCATGTTGGAGCCTTCAAAAACGAAACGAAACGAAACGAATTACTAAGTTAACTGTGGCACACTGCAGTGACCAGCCTCCATTTTCACTAACAGCCTTAACAATTCTGTGCACTTCAAGCTCATTTATAAAAATGCCTCGAACAGCTTATATCAGTGAGGGAGGTAAGCTTTTGATTAGAGTGATAACTTAGAACACTAAAATGAAGTGATAAAAGGTAAATTTAGATGTGCATTGCTCCATGAACTGCAAAAAAGTGACACTGGTAAGAATTAAATGAACACTCCATACTCACAAAAACTGATGGTTAAGAATGTCTGCTCTATGTGATAAGAACTGTCATATGCTTCACAATCAAGAGTAACAATTTGTGCAAATATCAACAATCCAATCCCTTTAGTTTAAGTGGTTAATATTCCTGTATTAGGCAAAACAGTGTGTAAACTTATCACCCCGGGTAAAAAAAATAAATAAATAAATTTGTGAACCCCAAACCAATTATTCCCATTCATTATTTTCATTATTGTGGTAGCATGGCAGACCAATTAATCATGTTCAAGGTCTGACTACACTGCACTTGGGTTTTTCTGGGGCATTGAAGTGAATCACCATGTCCTTCACCTTTTCTACCAGTCATTTTCCTCTGCTTGCTAATATTCCCCCTCATTTTCCTCTGCTGGCTGATATTTCTAGTCAATTACCTCTGCTGACTAATATTATTAGGCCGTGAACTGTTTGGTATTGCAAAGGTTCTCTAGTAAGTGATAATGCTGTTTGATGTATACAAGGAAGGACAGCCAGTGATATGCTGTAAGTAAAGTACACGCAGAATAACAGGCCAACTTTTGTCTAATTACAAGGTTATGCCTTTTTCTAACTACTCCTGGGGATTCCTTTCCTCTGATATGTCCCCTAAGAGATTAGATATTTTTTCTATATATCCCCACCTAATCTAAACACTGGAACTCGAGTTGGGATGAGTCAATTATTGTGTTTTCCAAATACCTATACTTTTTCCGTACAAATATTACTATTAATGGGGAAACTGGCAAACCAGATTTATCTGCACCAAAACTGTTACATGGACAGTTAGTACTACCTGCAGACCTAACTCCCCTGGCTGTAAATCTACTTGCATTTGGGTTAATGTGATGGTATGCTCAAGATAATACAGTATAAAGGCACCATGTTGAAACTATCATAATGTTTTGGCTGAGAATAAGAACTTTATGTTGTATTCCAGCATGCACAATTTTAATAAGTACATAGAAAGTCTCATCTTAAATGTCAGGACCAACTTGCCTAGCCCCGGGCTCCTACGCTCCTCTGTGGGGCGACACTGGATAATGGGTGGATGGATGGACATAGAAAGTCACTCCAGGTAATGGAAAAAAAAAAAATAAAATACCAGTTTAATCCACATGACGTCCTTAAATTTACTCTTGCTGCTGCCAGATAATTTATGGCTCTCACTCAAGTTTACCGAGGATACATCTAACCTCTCCAGTTCTTAACCCGCCGAGCCCCACCGACGTACGATGCATGTTACTACTATTTTCCGCGGGCAGACCCACTGACGTGCATCATATGTCACTCAATTGCAAGGCCCATTGTGTGCACAATTTTCAACATTCACGGGTGATTTTTGGTAGGCTTATGTGGGAGACCTTCCTCTACCTGCTGTGAAGTGGGGATACTGCCTGGCCCCACCTGACACCCCCCCCCCAACACTGGGCAGATCACCTGTTAGCAGTAACCTGGCCAGTAAAGATATGTTGCCCCACGGTCTCTCCAATGACAAAATTCACAGTGAAAGTGATTCCTGAGGTGGAGGACAAAGAAACAAAAGCTAGAGGTAGAAACAAACAGAAGTGATGAGGTGGTAATGTCATAAAGGAAGGTGCAATATGCTGGCTGAGGCTCTGGGTGAGTGAACAATGCTTTTATCGCCTATATTATTGTGTGAAAACCAATACAGACTTGTACTACACAAATTTGTACCAAATAAATAAATACATAATATAAAGTGGCTTGAATTAGCTAACCCTTCCATAGTTCATTTTCTTTAGCCAGGTACCCTGAAAAAGAAGGAAAACGTAAGGCTGAATGACACCTGTATCAACATTTTTAAGCTCAGGAGGGTGATTTATATATGAATTTTCGATGTTTCTCACCAAAAGCGGAGGTTTGAGCACACAAACACACAAAATCGATCAGGTTCTGAGGATGTGTTTCATAAAAATTCGGTCGGGACTGGGCGGGTTAAAGGCTGTCCTTCGCAGAATATCGACAAATGGCAAGCGTAAAAGACAAATATCAAGATCAGTGATGCCCTATTTCCAGATTTCCTGTTGGAATGAAGTGTTGACAGGATCCTTTATTTTTTATAGATTAGCATATGTACTGGGCTTTTTTTAAATATTGGTTTATAAAAATGTTCCTAGATAGGTGGTTCCAATACTGTACAGTGGAGCACCTCAGGTAGCGTTTTTTTTGGGTAGCGAATCCATGGATAGCGACAGGAATGAAACTATCTCATAGCGATTAATGCTGCATGGTTAGCGAAAATCCACTAGGCATTTAACACGTAGCGATCTGGTAACACTGATAGTGAGTGCAAGTCTATCATCATTCACACACACACCGCAAAGCCAGCAGAAGATAGGGCATGTGTGCTGGGCATTCCCCAGGCCCTGTCTTCCCCCTTACTGTTATTTTAATCAGACAACACCCCACTGACTGGGCTAATGTATGGCCCGGCCTTCACTATAGGCGAAGGAAATCTTTAAACTAACCAACTATCGTCATTCAGTTCATTGACCCATGTGGGGTGAAAGTATGTATCTTAAGCTTTTCTTATAACTAATCTAATTCTCTCTCTCCTACCAAATTTTACAGTTTTAAATTTTTCCTTTACCTTTACTTTTCTCTTGGGGGAATGCCGGTATCTAGGCGATACTGACGGGTGTAAGGTGAACCTCCCCGCAGTTACCCCAAGAAGAAGATTGTTTATCCACGTGCCGCGCATTCATTCAACTAGTCACAGTTCTGCCATTGTTAAAGTTTTTTGTGACCTTCCATTTATTGTCTGGCTACTGAGTGTTCTAATATCATGGCTTCAACTTCAGGGGCTGGCCCAAGTGGTGGTGGTGGCCCAGGCAAAAAACAGGAAGTGCTGGTAATGTAAAAGTGACCGAAAAGGCCAGACAATACATGCGTGCCAAGCCAAAGAAACAATACTGCGTGGAGGAAAAGAAAAAGATAATTTTTTGAATATATAGTATACGTTTATCTTATTACAGTACTGAAGTAATATGACGTGATACTGATGGGTAATGGAGGAAATTAGGGGTATAGCTGAAGGAGTCCAGGACTGCATTAATTTTTTTAGGTAAGAAGTTTGCCCCTCCGGTAGCGATTTCATGGATAGCGGCCATTTTGGTGGACTAATAAGGTCACTATCCAAGGGGCCCCACTGTACATAATACTGCGCACATCTTATATTTGACGGAATATGAAGTTATTTAATTTAATCGCCATATGCCGTTTTACTAACCTGTATCATATTTTAATGAATGTGAGGTATATAGAGATCTGCTTTATGACCCACCTACCTCCACATCAAAACATCGTGTGACGGTTACACCACAATTACCGAACGCTCAACACACGATACTGTTTTGGTGCGAGTTTTACGTAATGCGCATTTTAGTTTGCACTAGGTTGGACAGAATAATCACTTAGGGGTCTGGGGGTGAAACCCCCCAGTTAGGTTTCCACTGCTATTTATGGTTTTAAATTGTGTATATTTAAGTTTGTTCTGGTGTGCTGACATGTCCAGTTAGCGGGATTAGCAGTAAACATGCTATAGGGGGCATTCAGGCAGTTGTCTGTAATATCACTAAGTATGTATCTTTCGTTTGTTCTCCAATATTTATTGTTCAAAAATCAAATGTTAATTACCCGAGATGTATCTAGTACTAAAATAATTTTCCTTGAGAACATAGATCTGTAAGAAAACAGCTCAAATCTGTGCGTCACTTATCAGCATTTCCAAAAAGGCATCCTCGGACACAATGACTAAGGATTGTATTATTAAAAGTCAGATTGCAAATGTGAAAGCAAGCCCGTAAATTTGACAGGCAACATGGAACAACTGTAGTAGGTGTCAAAAGCCTGCATCCCAGATCAGAGTACTTAATGCTTAATGCTCATCATTATAGGTGGGGACAGCATCATCCACTGTTACCTACTTTACCATTTAATCATTCCATTTTTGTCTGCCCCCCTCCCTAATTCTCCCTTTCCTTCCTGTCACTGTCTATTTCATGTGGCTCTACACTGAGTGACAAGCCTAATGGTTTCATGTAACCCACGAAATCATTTACAGCACTGGGTGGTAACCACATAACCAAAAATGTCAATATGGAGTGCTATATAATGCCTGTGCTAACTGGCTGGAGACATGCTGCATCCATCCAGGAACCAACCCACACTAATGCCCACGCCTCGCTGTGGTGAGGCGCCATCAACAGCAAGGGAACCTATCACTGCATGAGAGTTGCAGTCACTATAAAGTGAGAACACTGGTGAATGTTTAATCCTGAGTCTGGATTGCTAGCCTGCAGTTGATAGGTCTGTTCAGCCAGACAGGTTGATAAACAATTGTCAAAAGTTCTATCAGAAGCTTGAGAAAATCCGAGGCTTGTCCATACTTTCGCATTCTGTTTTAATAATACAGTAAGATGCAAAGAGGAACTGCTGTAGTTCTCTTACCAAGGGCAAGGTGTACTGTTGCTAGTGGCTGGGTCAAATATCTATCCTGCTGTCAATACTCCAACTTCCAGCAGTATATTCTTGTTGGCCACATAGCAGGGCTTCAGGATACTCCATATCTCAGTTCATGATGTCACGCCCACCAGCTTGTGTCTTTATCATCCTAGCATCCACTGAAAAATGTTGGAATTAGAATGGTAGAAGAGTGTTCCTGCTTAGAGAATTATAGCAATTAACAGCCAGTCCTATATTGCCTCCTCTGATGCACAAACCTGGAAGTAAAGCTACCTTAATCATATACTTTTGTGGGTAGAACACCAGCCAACTTCCCTTGGTGGAATCACAATCAAAAATGGAGGTACATAATGGTCATCATCCACTCAATGTAGTGCTGCCTACTTTTTCCTTCCCCTTTCCAATTTTATCTGAGTCTGCCCTCCTCTCTTCCAACTACCTTTCCTTCCAGTCACATTCTTTTCCCACTTCAGGTGGCTCTACAGTGACTAACAGTCTCCTGTAATCCAGGAAGCCATTTACAACACTGGGTGGTAACCATATAACCAGATCACAGGGTGAAGTGAAACCTACTATAGTCCCCAAAACTGGGTGGAGACAAATGCAGTATCCACTCAGGAACCTAACCAAACTTTTCACCACATCTGTGGCGAGGTGCTGTCAACAAGGAAACATTGGTTCAATGCATGGGATGGCCCTGCAGGGCCAGCTGTTGCCTATGGTTGATGGATCTGCTTGACCAGACACTTAACAATCCATACTTCTGTTATATTTTAATCACTGCAGTTAACCACTTTCATCTCATTTTATATTCTGTTATTGCTTCAGTTATATATGTTTACGATACATGTGTAAAACCAGGAAATGGGTTAGGATGATTAACAAATTGTTTTTCAGCTATCTAAACCTCTTCCATACAAGTATTACTATAATTGGGGAAACTAGCAGATGAGCTTTATCGGCAAGAAAACTTATATGAAAAGTTAGTTATCTGCAGTCTTACCAAGGCTGTATGATAATCTTTTACTTAACATGATGGCATGCTCAAGAAAAACCCAAGGGAAAAAATTTACTACTATCATGATCAATGTTTTGGCCAAGAATATATATTCCAGCATCTGCACAATTTTATTAAGTTCACAGAAAGTTGCTGCAGGAAACTGACAAAAAAAAAGGCAACAACCACTTGAATCTGTGCTGTCCCTTCAATATTGCCTACTCTTGCTCCTGCCAGTCTTGAATTTAGAGCTTATACTGAAGTTTACTAAGGTAATATCTGCTGATATTCTGCCACGGATAGATTTTAAGAACTAGGTTAGATATATATCTAACCCAGTTCTTAAAATCTATTCATGGCAGAATATCTGCAGATATTTTACATTCCTGGGCTCAAATAGTTAAGGATCATAAAACCTGGCAAATATGAAAGAAAGCCCATAAACCAGATATACAGAATTCAAAAAATGTCATCTGCCTGCACCCCACATCAGAGTACGTCATACATAATACTAATAATAGTAGGTGGGGGCACCATCGTCTACTCACTTGTGCTGCCTCCTACTTCAGCCTTCATCATTCCATTTCTTTGCCCTCCTCACCCTATATCTCCCATTTCTTCCTGCCATTGTTACTCTCTTCCACTTCATGTGACTTTACAATGACAAGCCCAATGGTTTCATACAAGCCAGGAAATCATTTACAACTGCATGGTAACCATATAACCAAAAATACTGGGGTGCAGTGGAGCTTGCTTTAGTGCCTATGTACTGGGTGGAGAAAATGCAGCACCTAACCAAGAACCGAACCACACAATTCCCCGCGCATTGCTGTGCTGAGGCATTCAACAAGGGAACAATTCACTGCATGTGAGTTGGTCAGTATTAAACAGAGAAGTGTGAAAGTATAGTCAAGCCTAGTATTGTTAATTTCTTAAGCATCTGGTAGAATGTTTGATGATTCTGTTGATCAACCTGTCTGGCCAAGCAGACCCATTAACTGCAGGCAAGCGACCATCCCTGCACAATCATCCCAGACTCAGGATTTATTATCTGCCTGTGTTCTCTATAGTGCAGTAAGACTCCAAGAGGAATTGCTGTAGCTCTCATACCTATGGTAATGTGTGCTGCTGCTGGTGGTAGGGTCAAATATATTCATCCTGCTGTCAATACTCCAACTTCCAGCAGTATATCCTTGTTGGCAGCACAGCAGGGCTTCATATTACTCCCTATCGTATCAGTCCATGTCACTCTCATCAGCTTGTGTCTGCATCATCCCGGCATCCACTGAAAGAAACGTTCTAATTAGAATGGCAGAAGCTACATTAAAAAAGCAAGTGTTCCTGCTTTGAGACTTATCGTAACTAACATCCAATCCCATATTACCCCTATGAGTTGTAGGGACCCGCAACTAGGTTACCACAGTCCTGAACATTTATGGGCAGACGACCAACCTACTTCCCTTGGTGGTATTATGTAATGAAAACTGATGGTAGATGGTGATCATTCTCTCAAATGTACCATAGTGCTGCCTACTACTACCTTCCTCTTTCTGATTCTGTCTGCCCTCTTCCTTTTTTTCTTCCAGTCACCTGTTATTTCTCTTTCCACTTTAGGTGGCTCTACACTGACAAGCCTAATGGTTCCTGTAACCAAGGAAATAACTTGCAATGCTAGGCGGTAACCATATAACCAAATTATGTGGTGTCACGGGGCCTGCTAAAGTAACCCCGTTAATGAGGTGGAGAGATGCAAGTGCAGCATCCATCCAGGACCCAAACCTCCCCACTATTCCCTGCACCTCACTTTGGTGAGGCACTGTCAGCTGCATGGGAACAGCAGCTCACTGCACAGGACAAGCGTTTGGGGCCAGCTGCTTGCCTGTGGTGGATGGGTCTCCTTGGCCAGGCAGACAGGTTGATCAATAACTCTCAAAAGGTCTCTAGTCACTCTTGGGGATCAAACCTAAGCAAGGGCGTACCTAACGGACATTCAAACAAGCATTCGACAGTACTGCAAAGTTAGGGAATAAATTATCAGATCACTTGTCACAGATCTTGGAATAGCAAGTCACTGAAAGACTAAGGTCTCCAAAGGACAACGGTTAAAAACGTCACAATTTTTGTTTTAACAGGACAAAATCCATTGCAGACTAGCTTGACCTAAAAGTGACATTTCCAATGCAGAGTTCTAACAGGTTAACACTAGCCGATGGTGCTAGTCAAGTATGAAAAGGAAGCAGAGCTGCAGTACTGTCTTCTGCCACTGATCTGTGTGAAATTTACAGCAAAATGTGGGCCGAGTTATGGATAACAGCTATCAGTACTAGAGTCAGTCTTCGCCTAATGCGGTTTGCTGTAATGCAATATTTCTCTAAAACGGCACGATTTTGCGAAAGGAAATAAACATTCTAACGCAGGCACTGTTAGCGTAATTCGGTACAGTAATTTGAACTGAGCGGGTGTGCCCAGTTGTGGACTGTGGAGGTTATATATGGAGATTGCCAGGGACACACACTCCAGATGAGCAGATTATGCAGGAAGTTGAGCAATATGACAGGGACAATGGGAAGAGGGAACAGCTAGAGGCAGAGAGGGAGGCCAGACAAGCAGGTGAACCCAGCAGTGCAGTGTTAAGTCAAATCCTGAGTTAAGCTGACTCTCTCAAGTTCATCTAACAGCGACCCTTCCCTTGCAAGAGGTAACAACGTGATTAAGCAGACTGTTGATGCAGTCAGTGTCAAATTGTATGCACAATGACTGAGTTAACCACCATAAACAGTCACTGATCACTTGTTACTTTGCCAGACAAGCTGCCGCTGGTCTACAGCAAGAGAATATCCTGCAACAACAGGATGAAGAAGGTATGGAGGACCTAGAAAGTGATGTATGGAGTGTTGCTAGTTAAACAGACTGATGGATTTCAGTGTGTTCTCCCCCTCTGCCTCATCTTAGAAGTGTGTCTGCTCTTCTCACAAGGTACAGCACAATAAATAAAGTCCTGTACTGACTTAATGTATTTTTTATAACCATATTAATGCTTTTAGGAGGTTTAAACTGGGGGGTATGAAAAAAATTTTGCACCACAAGGGGGGAAAAGTGGACTTGGGCAGGAGTGCAGAAGGTAACTGGGGTTTTCAAGAGACTCTCTAACGCAATATTTGCCTAACGTGAGGTCGGTGCGAAAGCAAATACCCGCTTTAGAGGAGGACTGACTGTACTGGTGACAAGCATGGTTCATACCAGTGCCCTGAAGTACATAATGTAAAGCTACGTTGTGGTAAGGTGTTACTATGTACAGTAACTGGCCATGCCTGTTATTAACCTTAAAGATCCATTACTCCTTTCAGCTCAGTTGGTCAAATTGTCAAATTTAAGGTCTGATATGACTAATAATAAGCAGCCTCATTTGCACCTTAAATAAGGCTCATCTTATTTCTATGGAACCATAAAGTAATATTCAACCACATGGCCCAGAGTGCTTAAAGCCAAGGGGCTGGGATTTACTGTTCACACTACCACTAAGACTAGTGGTTGGTCTCTTGCTTTAAATAACATCCTACTCCCAGACCAGGATTTAAAGTACAAAAATATTTGACAAATTATCACAAACTAGAAAGACATTCTTTACTAAAGGCTATGAAGGATAACTGCAGACCATGATCCAAGTGCTGTAGACATTCCTAAATTAGTCAAGCCTGTGTTCTAAAATATCTACACAACTGGTACTTGACACCGATGGAACATGCTATAGTACGGTATTTGGATATCTTCCACCTCTACAAAAATGCCAATTAGGACTATAAAAAAAATGACTTCCATCTGTACATCCCACACTTGCCACTCACGGAACAGTCCACCTGGACACTCTAGCATAATGTGTCTTCTCCAAAGCACTTAGTTCATTAACACTGAGCACACTGGCATCTCAAATTAACAAATCTGACGGTTCCATTATGGGAGTGGTCCAGTTAGCTGAAAAACAAACTGGTAACCAAGGAGACTTACCTCATTATGTCTTGGTTTCCTGCAGCCACAACCTAGTACCTTGGAGCGACCCAGTTCCATCAGGTGGTGATAGTTACTAGCTGGCCGCAGTACGTTTCAGCCACTGCCGCCAAGTCAATCCCAGCAGCCACTGAAAAAATAATCAGAAATGTACGTGCGATACTTTATGTAAGGTATTAAATGTCACTGCATCTTTACGAGGGAACAAGTGTCACCATTATTTAAATTAGGGTGCAAATCTTCGCATTTAACCCCCCCCCCGGTACTCATGATTCCATTAAACTTACCTTTAAGAAGATCTGCAAGTTCAACCATTTCCTATCTATGGCCAAATATCAATCTTTGGAAACCCCCAATCCTCTATCGGACACCACTTCACCCCATCCCTTCACTAATATGCACTACTATATTTTCACCTTAAGTTAGCCAAATTTTAGTATTGCGCCACACAGCTTTGCTGAAGTGGCCTTATATGCACTTGAACCCGATGGATAGTGATGGCAAGAAAATGGCGACCATGTGGTACCCTAAAGCTGCGAGAATATGGCGGCCAGGCATTATGGATTACGTGTTTTCCCTACGATACTTATATATTCCACCTCTACTGTAAAAACAAATGAATAAATAAGGATCAAAGTAACTAACCTGTAAATAAATGGCTGGAGAGCCTACTGGGACGACAAACTTACGGGGCGGCCTTCCCCGCCCACAGTTCAGAGAGAAATGGAAACGGGCAGGTGTGGAGGGTTCAGTGTTCCCACCCCCCCACCTCCCCCTCCCTATGGGTATTCCCCCCCCCCATGGTTCCCTCTTCCACCTTGTTTCACTCTTCCACAATCCTTCTCTCTTTCCTTACATTGTCCTCCCTCCCCTGACTCCTTTTTGTTGCCTAGGGAAAGATTTTGACTTACCAAACGCTAATTGTCAGTCTTAATGATCTAAATCCAATCCTTCTGGAATCTTCTTCCCCCACTCCCCGCCATACCCCCCCGTCCCCCTCCCCCATCCTTCCCGCACCCCACTACCTGTCCATCCCCCTCTTCCCTCCTTTTTACCATCCTCCACAATCCCTCCTCTCTCCTTATGCCATTTTTCCTCCCTTCTCCCATCTTTGTGATCCAGGGAACAATTTTGACCTCATACACGTTGTATGTCTGCCTGAAAATAAAAAATCTAAACCTAGAATCTTCGTCTTCCACTCCCCACCATACCCTCCCGACCCCCCTACCGTTCCCTCTCTCTCCTACCTTCCAGACCCCCAAAACCCCTCCCCCCCCTCCTCTCCTGGCTCGTGGCTCGAATTCTCAGTTCAGACCCATTCGAATAATCGCGTCATTTTCGACACAATACCAATAAGGCAATAATACTGCTTCCTCTGCATTACCACCACTTCATACATCACTCAGTAACGCGATTTTTTTGGATTATTATAAAACAAAACGTCTGATGCAAAGACTGGTGGCCTGTTAAGACCGACTAACTAAAACATTCCTATCTCAAACGAAGCACCTGCCATTTACGCCATACCGGTATCTACAATACTTTCTATACTGCTTCCAATCCTTGCATCATTTCATAAACTTGGGAAGTATATAGCAAAAACTGTGATACTGATAGCCATAGATAGATATTAGAACAATTAATCACTACACATTTTCTTCCACCTCAAACGAAGCAACGCAGTCATTTACGGGGGTTACGGCATAAAAATAGCCTACCGTCCTAATACCTTCTATATTACTCGTAGTCCATGCATCCCTGTCTGAATAACCTGATACTAGGCTATATAATAAAACGTGCCATTACGTAAATAGTACAAAAAGCTTTACCAAAACATATTCCTTGATCAATCGAAGCATCTGAATCATTTTCGCTATAACAGCATATTAATACCCTCTAAATTACCCGCAATCCATGCACAACTGTCAAAAATAACCTAATACTGTATATATAACAAAACACGTGTTACTGTTAAGATGGTTATTAGAGAGCTTCACTAATTATTACTCCTACCTACTTCACACAGCCAATCCTGCTCGTTGGCAGTGGTTATTGCTTCCTTAACACCTTTTCCTTAGCGATTTACTTTGCATCTTATACACTAATACTTTCTTTGTTATTCATATCGCTATTAATGACAGTTTGGATCTTATACCCTAATATTTTCTTTGTTATTCATATCGCTATTAATGACAGTTTGAATTAATAAAGTGTATTAGTTAAAGTGTATGGTATAAAATGACTGAGGAGTATTTGAATCAACAAAGCTCTGATAATTCGTTCTAAAAACCTGTAATCCGATGACGTGTTTATATATTTAAATCTCAATACCTACAAGCGGTAGGTGGTGGCGACCATCATCCACTCACTTGATGTAGTGCTGCCTACTTCTTCCTTAGCCTTTATCATTCTCTTTCTGAGCCTGCCCTCCTCTCTTCCTATTTCTCCCATCTTTCATGTCACTTCTTATTGCTTTTCTTTCCTTTACAGGTGGCTTTACATTGAGTGACAAGCCAAATGGTTTCCTGTAAACCAAGAAACCATTTACAACGCTGGGTGGTAACCATATAACCAAACCATACGTGCTCCCTACGTGTCAACAAGTGGGTTGGTGGAGGGTTAGTGTCCCTCCCTGTAAAACAAATAACTCAGAGTCAAATGGCCACCCCTTACGGGATTATGGCGTCTGGCAATAGATAGATAGATAGACCTACAAGCGATTTCCTTCAACTTAACATTTTTCGAACTGGAGGGGTTGGATACAACCATCACCAACCCCTTCACTACAAGAGACCTCCCCTAAGTTGAGTAAAGCCGTCTGGCTAAGTTGAGTAAAGTCGTCTGGTGCTTGAGTAAAGAGGGGAAAAATAAAATTTGGAGGGATTTTTTCATTTACAGCTACCTCCAGACGATTTATATTAAGCTCTGGAAGGTATATCTAGCAGAGGGTTAATGAAGGCTATATATCTGACCCCTCGAGGTTCAAAAGTATATCCCTGAGTAAAATCGTCCTAAGAAAAAATATCTAATAAAAATCAGATTCATGACGAAGTATGTTTCTGATGCTATTTAAAGTATACAGCGCAGAGCTTTGAATTTAAAGTTAACCCTCTCATCGTCGGAAGAACTCTATTACAGTACAGCATCAGATTCTGAAGTTAAAGCATGATAGGAATAATTCTCGCATCGTTAATTATTATATTTTTACTGTCATGACTGGAACAGCATATTACCGTATTATAATTATGTTGCCTCATGAATCGAAACCAGAAATTCATAGTTCAAAGCGTTAAGCAGAATGGTCAATATAAAAAGGTCGAGTAACTGATACTTATTGTTCATGGTTTCATGTAGTTTTGGTGCTTCATTCCAGAGTCTAGGTCGAATACCGTCGCTGGAAGTTCGTCATTCATCCAGCAGCAACTGTATCAAGTTCATCGAAGGAAAAGCCATATATTTTAAATCAGAAATGAAAGATACTAAAGGACGTCGATATTGGATTCGGCGTTAGAGATTACTATTCAATGAAGGTATTTTTCATTTATTAATTTTTAGTAATTGAATTATGTGATTTGTTGGATTGTTTTAAGTAGTTTGATTTGAAGATAATTTCTGAATATTGTTTGTTTTTCAAAATCCTTAATATATGGTGTATAATCAATGTTTTTGTTACTACTTGTTTAAGTGTTTTTCCTTTTCTTTCAGGAACATGTTGGGCTGTAGTGCCAGTGGCGGTGGCGAGAGGAAGTGGGTATGGGTTAGGACCACTTAACGTACCATGAAAGGAGCAGCTCCAATAAAAAGACTATTTGGTTTTGCACAGCAATTTCACTGGTGGTCTTAAAAATAACGTGTACTGAGAGATCAAAGGCTGACATACGACTGGAAGTGTGCTATAACTGTGGGCTTAGAAAAATGTGGGTTTTCTTGAAGTTCAGTTCTTGTTAAAATTAGTCTCATGTGGTAGGTTACCTTAATAAACTATTGAACTTATTATACGTAATTTTTTCCTCATTGTATTAAAAATTGTCTTTACGCATGATATTTTTTGGTCCTTCCTGGGTTTTAGAGTTGTGCTGCTTTACTTCTCGGTTTTAACCTTCAAAATTTGTCAGCCATACATCCAGCACCCGATCCTATGTCGCCCCATGAGGAATGCAGGAACCCTGAGCAAGGCAAGTTAGTCCTGACATTTGAGATGAATGACCAGTCTCGCTAATCGCTAAGTGGCATTACGTTAGCAATAAACTCCAACCATCCCTTGAATATAAAATTACAGGCTCAGTCCGATTGGAGCACCTTCATTACTAAATAAACCACTAAGCTTTATAATATGGTTACATCGTTACCTCCCAGCATTGTAAATGGTTTCCTTGTGTATAGAAAACCATTTGGCTTCTCACTTAGTGTTTTGCCCATAGGCATAAAGAAGATGAAAGAATGAAGGAAAGAAACAGAAGAACTAGGAAGGGTGGAAGATATGAAACGGCAGACACTCAAAACAGCACTACATTGAGTGGATGGTGAGCGCCTCCACTACCACTAATTTGCAGCTATACTATAATATTCTTGATATAACCAGGCCAATGTTGCCTCCATTTTACTATATTCAGCAGGTCTAGTATTATATAGGTGCAACGAAGATAGAGTTGTAACGTTATTTTGCAGCTGCGACAGATGAAACTACAAATAAATAGGGAACAAAAAAGGTGAATTATCTGTGCAACTAGCGATACGGCCCTGAAACTTAAAACTTTAGTTTTTAGTATTAATTGCTAAACAAACGGCCGTGCCAGGCTGCCTCTACAATAAGCATGCGCCAAGAACTTGTCCGTGTAGTAACTTTCGACCTAATGCTGTTACCAATTACCATCTATCTACGATACCCAGGTGAATTACAAACAGCAGGGGGTGATGAGGGGGTCTACGATCCCCTGTGAGGTTTTTGCATCCAGCTTAAGCTTACACGCACGCAAGCCGTAGGAGGCAACTGCGGCTAATGTCTGCCATAATTCACCAAACTTGAATAGTAATCAGGTCGAACATACTAGTCTACAGGATCAGTGGGCACCTGTGATAAAATTCCAGTAATGATAAGTCACGCGAGCGAACTGACGTGATTTAAGGATAAAGCATCATCCCTAGTGCTGATTCACGTTACAATGCGTGTTTAGCAACCATATACTCCTGAGTAACTTATTGGGCTACCACAGGTGCCCACTGATCGTGTGCACGGGCCTAAAACTCCATGGCAAAACACATCCAACCGGACATCCAACTAAGAGCAAGGGGTTCTGCAACGGAGAGCTAGTTTAAATCCCGACAAAATAAAACTACATCTTAATAACAGGATTTAAAGACAACTGTATTTACCTTACGGCGAGGATGAGCAGGAGGTCAAAAGTAACTCGGAGAGATATGACAAGAAACCACAAACCGTCAACTCTAACACCAGAAAGAAAAATACTAGGACGGAACACCCTCCCTCCCTCCACCACCCAACCGGCAGCGTCACTCTTAATATCCAATCTTCACCCTCGGTTCACTGTATTTTACCTTTGAGACATGCTATAAATTCTTTTCATAAATTATAAAAAAAATATTTTAAACTATGTAAATAGTAGCTAGGCATGGGTAAGTAGGGGATGAAATTAGTAATAAATGATTCCACGCTTGAGACAAGCTATCGGCATGAAAAAGTTGAAATGGGCCATAATGAATTCTAGGCCACCACGCGCCTTAATAAACGTACGAGGGCAGTAAGTAGGGTTAATGCACTAAATCAGCACACAGCACAAAGCCCCACCATTACTCTCCATGTGTGTGCATCTGAGAGCTTCCTACGAAGGGGAAAATGGAGAAATTGTCTTAAGAGCTAACAGCCCAAGACAAATTACTTCACCGAGCTTATTTCCTTATACTTGCATTATCTCTGATAAACCTACTGGAACAAGTGGCTCTATAATCGCACCATTTTCATCCATACCTCTTTTCCCACCTTAAGGATGGGGTGAGGTACTGTTCAGTGGAAGATTACCATTACTACTACTATTACTACCACCATCACCACCACTACTAGTACTACTACAATTGCCACTATTAATACTGCCTCACTTACCCTAAATGGCACTGTGAGCGCTCAATCCCAACCGCTTCTCGGCTGCAAACCCCTCAGGGGCCCTTTCGGTTGTAGGACATTAACCCACAAGGCACCGGGCATCTTTTGGTTATATGGTTACCACCCAGCGTAGTAAATGGTTTCCTGGGTCACAGTAAACCAGTTGACTTATCACTCAGTGCTGAGTCACCCAAAGGCAACACTACAATGAGTGAGTCGACGATGGGCACCCCCACCTACCACAAAATGATGGCAAGGAATGAATAAAACATCAACTCTGAGTATATAATGTACCTAGTTTCATTTAAGAGCTGTGTTTTTACAAATCTGCAGCAGGGAACATAAAAACATAATACATTATACAGTATGACCAAGGCTGAAACAAAACCTGTAGCTGCAAAGCACATTCATAGCCTCTTGTTGAATGCTACACATCGCCATTGGTTAAATTTTCAAGTACAGTATTCAGGCGTCAGATGCATGACCACTAACCATCATTATGTTGGTAATTGGAAACTTTTATTTACTCCGTTCAACAATGATTTGATCACAGAACATGCCAACCAGTAAGACAGTATTCACCAACTACAGTATCAGTAAATTCGTACTCCATATTGATGAAAATGTAATTTTAATTTCAAAACCATCACTTTCCAAGCCAATTCTTATTAAAAGGAATAAGTATGACATGTACCCTTTCCTTTCCACTACTGTAAATGGCACACATCAGACAAATACTCAAAATTAACCCCTCCAGTCCAATTCACATACTTCATATTTTCTCATTACCAACCAAAATTTTATCCAGCCAAGGAATGATGTCTTGCAGTGAAGAGGTTAATGAAGGTTACATCTAACCCTTCCAGTTCGAGGAAAGTCTCTCAGGGTGAGTAAAACTATCTGAATATAGCGACAACAAAATATAACACACATGATCGGACTGAAAGGGTTGATTTTCCTCTCATTATTTGCACTTGATATGAATTTTCAATCAGTTAAAATTTGTGAACCAAAGCTGGGCAACATTTTCCTTACCATGCTGTTTACCTCCAGTATTGAATTTTAGTCAGAACTGGAATGTAATACAAAGCTACAAAGAAAGATAATGCTGCCTCTCAGTTAACAGCACAAATGACTAAGCTCTCTACTGAGGTGAAAACAGCATGTGTCACACTTTTATTTACTGTATCCGGCAATTACATCCAGCTGAAACTCCTGTACTAGAACCAAACTAGTGTACTGTACTTAATACATGTCTAGTATACTGTACTTAATACATGTCTAGTATACTGCATAAGGTATTTTCTTCATGTGGACTCTGCCATCTGGATAATAAACATACTGTACAGGTTAAGGTTAAGTCTGTGATAATATTGTATCAGATTTCATGACTGGTTTCAGATATATTCAGCTCAAAACTGATGATACGGTATATTATTGTCAAATACCATATAAAGAGATAAAATGGTGTGCATAGCTGTAACATATAAAGGGAGATTGCAATGAAGCAGCTTGAACAGGTCTGGCCTCACAATGTAATTACATTGGTTTGTGTGACATGCAAAATTACATAGAAATTCCTATACATATCAGATACCCTCTGCATTGTGTAACCAAAATAAGCTTTTCATAGAAAAGCTAAAATGTAGCCAAAGCCTATGTATGGCAGCTACTGCTGCTGCTGCACCAAGTGAAATAAGCTTTTCTTACAAGCACTACCCATCTGTGGCCAACACATTCTTCATGATTGGGAGATACAACATTGAGCAAAAAATGAAGGCCAAATGCAAGAATTACACATTATTCCAACATTAAGCCTACTTATAAACATGCTTGTAAGTAACAGACTACAGTATACATGTGTCTGGCCAGGTGTATTTTTATCTGTATCAACTGCAAATGCTATTATAAGTTAGAATGGCTTGTAAAATAACTCAAACTAAAGATACTGCAAACAAATATCATGGCCATAATTCTTAAGCCTAGTACAGTACTAATCATCTGTATAAAAAATAAAAATAAAATAAAATAAAAAAGGCTATGAGAAATCCTTTTTTGAGACACGAAACACAGAACTGCTGCGTCATAATTTTGTTTGCCACATGTGAAGTCAACTTCTGCCTGGTACTCAAGTTTTGCACTGAAGCCAAATAATCTCCTTATTCACAGTAAATTACCGAACTACTCAGGAAAGAATCTGCTAAAGTGCAGGCCAAATATTCTTATTCACAGATGTCCATTTTAATATTTCACCACCATGGTACATAAGAGAAAATTTGCTTGAAGAATGGACCAGTTCTTTATACAATAACTAATACCCAAAGTTCGGCACATGAATTTAAAGATCCGTTATGCCATGTGGGGCCTCAACAACTTAGGCACTCAATACCCAGACACCCACTCCCCATCCAGGCTTAATAAAATATCTGTCCTTTGTTATGTAGGCTTATAAGGCATGACGTACACAACATCCGATCTTTTCAACTTTCCCCCAGCCCACTTTCTTAACTCCTCAGAGAAGGGTAAGATAAGTGCCGAGGTTGGATTTTTAGCTTTGCCAGTATACAAGTGAAAAGAGTACTGAATCACTTGCTCTTTACTATTAAACTATTATCACTGCCACTATATGAGTGATAAGTACTGAATCACTTGGTCTGTTATTACATCCAGAAGTATTACTAACAATTTACTTGGCCAGTGCTTATAATCATCATTGTCCTGACCCCTTATACCACCTAAGGACTAGGTGAGGTAGGGTTCAGAGAACAAGTACTCTCCCTCCTCCTCATTATCCAAGACAGCCTCTTAAAATGGCAGACTTGTAAGCCATCTGGCATCTAAATCAACACTTATTTCCTGGACCACAAAGAACTGAATAAAAAAAACACTAGATATACAGGGCATCCATACATAACACTCCTCTTGCACTCATCCGGATGATTTCTCATGTGCTGCGGGGATGTCTGTCAGCTTTATCAAAGTCTATTCTGCATCATTAACTTCCTACTCCCAATGCCACACCCACACCAGCAGACTAAGCCAACCCACACCACATGGGATACTGGCAGATGAGTTCCAGTGAGTGCTATTAACAGACCACCTTGTATATGGGTAACCTTGATCACTATACTGTATTTAAGGACACTCGATCTCACTTACTTTACACAAAAACCTTTTATAAACATCATTACTATACATATCTGTGGTTCATAACTAGAAATACAGTCATAATAACAATTACAAAAAAAATGGCATGTTGCTAGTAATGGGATGGAATATAACTTAAATTATGTAAACACTATTGTTTTAGGAATCAAGTTTGAATACAGTAAACACATACCAAATGAAAACAAAACTGAAGGCACACACCATGAAAGAAGTACAGGGGGTCAGGCTGAAATACTGAAAAATGTCATTGATTTGGCTGAAGTCATTGTCAAGTACAGACCTACAACAACATGCGACAGACTGTGGCCAAGTTGTCATTTCAGCATCATTATCATCATCATCACCATCATGTCAATCACCATTATCCTCATCCTCATCATCACCATTTAGCCCAATTGTTGCCCCATCATGAACAAAGGGGCTCAGGGATAGGTTAAACCATCAAGTCTACAGTTCTTTCACCTTAACTTGGCCCAGATTTTTGTCCAGCTTATTTCATGTACCTCAGAGGCTGTTATAGACATTGCTACAGCTCTACATCCTTTCCACAGCACTTCTTCATGACTAGCATCACATTCTACTGATAATTTACCATTTCAGCTCAGCATTAAAGATGAAGTGAGAGCAAAATCAGGCCAAGTTAGAGCAAAAAAAAAAAAAAGGGGGTATTGTCAGTCAGTCCCTTACAATAAAAGCAACACTGGTCTGTAAATTAATGTTGTGGTCTCTCACATCTTTCAAATTTAGTACAGTACAAGGATATATGACAAACTGCATTTTTCCATTATATGGCATAGATATTACAGCAATTTTACCCTACCCTAATAGATTTCAAACCCCTTTCAACTCGGTTAATGGTAAGATCGGAGGGTTAATATGAGCAGTAACCACAGAAACTTAATCCTAGCTTTAAGACTCACTAAATGTCGGCAATCATGACATGAAATTTAAGTTGTGGGAAGAGTCCAGTTCTATCAGGTGAAAGCAAATGAACTACTGGTATAGATTTTTCTGGTGCCAAAAAGAACACTTCTTTCAATGAACATCTGTACCTTCAGCCCTGCCCTCTAGACTGTCAACCTACTACCGAACCTGAACTGGTATATGTTCAGCCAGTATTACCCTACTTATCACATTAGAGGCCAAGTAATTAAAGCTCTACGAACCTGGGTACAATTTAGATTATGAGTCTGAATATAATCTTATGTGTCCTAATGTCAAACTGTGGAAATGTCAACAGTAAAAGAAATATATGTACAAAAAAGTATGATGTATGCATCAAACATGTTACGGTAAAAAACAGATGTGCATGTCTCACAAACTGTTAAGTTAAATTATCAAAGTATGGTGTGTGTGTGAGGTGAGAATATCCTGTTTATCTTTCCTCTTCCTCTACATGATTATATTCCGACCAGGAGAGATCTCTTGTACCAAAAGGGATGAAGAAACCCATGTCTACCATCCTCGATTTTGAAAAGCTCCTCTTCATAACAATACAAAATGAAATACATGTATTTTATTCTGGCTGTTGCAAGAATAAAATATATAAATAATGTTGTCAAGCTGAAGGGGTTGAAGTGACAGCCTACTTGAGGAAAATACCACTGTCATCATCATCATCCTAACGTCTTTTCCCACATGTGGATAGGATGAGGTATGGTCCGATAATGATACATACGTGTACATCATGTTTTAGACCAGTTCATTACAATCCACTGTCTGAATAAGTTGGTCCAGTGCTACATTTTCCATTTAACGGAATGCTGAATGACTTTAATTACAGTACTGGTGGCAATCATTAAATTCTGGTTAGTGTCATTAATCAATAATCCATTCAGCCCATAACAAATTGGAACATAAACAATATACATTTCAGTCCTCCCCAAATCCACATTTACAAGAAGGCTTTACCTTTTGATCTATCTATCTATGTATCTATCACTGTCTCATCAGGAGCATAAGGGTCTGGGGCTAAGCCGTTTTGTCCAGGCATTTAACCCTTTCAACCCAATGACACGTTTCTGTTTTACCCTTACCGCCACACAGTTTAATACAGCTTAACCCCTTAACCACGGGTCGTCACTTCCGTGATGCTCGGGTGCAATGGATCATACCGCGGGGCGTCACTTTTGTGATTTTGTATTGTTTTGAATTCACCCAGGTTTTCAGGTGGTGACTTGTATCATCTATCAGCACTGCCAATGTCCAACAATAGTAAGAGCTGCTAATGTCGTCAGTACTCCCATCCATTGTTGACAATTTAGCCATTTTCCCCCATTCTAGACCCTCTCTACCTCCCCTCCATTACCCTCTCGTGTCGTCTGCTCAGCCGCTCTGCACTACGTAAATCTTCCCCGGATTTTTCCACTTACTTCATCCATTGAAATGAGCCCTATGCCCTATTCT
>JAGKTI010005080.1:9083-25625 GCA_018397915.1 Birgus latro
ACATTCACCTTTAGATTCCGTTTCTTACACACTCTCCCAAACTCATCTACCAAGCCTTGCAGCTCCCCTTCATCTTCGCTCAACACAGTATCATCTGCAAACAACAGTACAGGGAGTTTCCAAACACTGCCCTCTCTCACTAGGGCCGCTGCAACATCCACTGCCCGACCTTGTATCTCTTTTATAACCCCATCCATGTACAGACTGAACAACCATGGAGACATGACACATCCTTGTTTCAATCCAACCTTCAAATGGAAAGATTCGCTCAGTCTAAACACTATCTCCAAATGGAATCGTTGTTGTCCTTTCCTCCACACACAGCTCTCTCTCTCTCTCTCTCGCCCTACTAATCCTTTCAGTTCACGATCACAATCACTTCTTTTCCAGTCCTCGATTCACCTCATGTTTTCGTTAATTTTGTTGTATTCTATGCTAGTCTTGTTTCACTTATAAATTTTTGTGTTTTTTGTGAAGTTAGGAGGAATCTTTATGTCCAAGTGTATTTTAGCGGGGAAAGCCCCAGGAATTGATGGGGTTGATGGAGTGTGTGGTGAAATGCTGAAGAACAAAGGAGACATTGTAGCAGAATGGATATGGAGGATGTGCAGATTAGCCTGGAGGAAGGTCGAGTTGCAGGGGATTGGAAGTAGGTATAATCATTCTCCTGTACTATGGAAGTGTGTGTGTGGGGGGGGAGGGGGGGGAGTATGTGGTGATCATAGGGGCATTTGTCTTCTTAGTGTAACTCGAAAAGTATATGGCAGGATAGTTATTAATATAATTAGAGAAATAACAGAAAAATCAGTTGCAGAAGAAAAGGGAGGTTTTAAGAAGGGAAGTGGTTGTGTAGATTAGATATTCATCCTAAGGTCTATAGTGGAAGTTTCCAGAGATGGGAAAGAAGTTTTAGGTGGCCTTCATGGATTTATTACAGAAAGCATATGAAGGAATGTGGCAAAGGTTATGACATGGAGTAAATGGGAAGCCGCTGAATGCCGTGAAAAGTATGTATGAGGGGGCTAAGGCTGTAGTGCATGTGGATAGTGAACTGAGTTAATATTTCTATTTGGATGTTGGATTTAAATGGATGGGGTTATAAAACAGATACAATTTAGGACACTGGATGTTGGAGCGGCCCTAATGAAAGGGCAGCGTTGGAAACTTCCTGTTCCGTTGTTTGCAGATTGCACTGTATTAAGTTGACATGGGGGAACTGCAAGGCTTGGTGAATGAGTCTGGGAGTGCGTGTAAGAAACTGAATTTAAAGGTGAATATTGGGAAGAATAAAGCTGTGGTCTTCGAAAGAAATGAAGTCACTGAATGCACAGTATGATTGGGTGGTGAGGACATGGAAAATGAGATAACCCGGTACATTTAAACACCTGGGCAGTGTCATGAGTAAGGATGGAAATTTAGAAGATGAAGTGCTTGAAAGAGAACGACAGGGAAGAAAGGTTGCTCGTTCTTTGAAGGCAGTGATAAGAAATAGGGAAGGGAGCATGGAAGTAAAAAGGTCGCTGCATGAACTCTTAACGTATGGAAGCGAACCTTGGAACCTTGTTGGAAGGACACATCATGAGTGAGAGAAGTGGAAATGAGTTATTTGAGAAGAGCATGTGGAGTTACATGGAGAGACAGACTGACGAATGAGGAAGTGAAGGAGCGTTGTGGTGTGGATGTGATAAACGTTAGGAGAAATACTCGTAGACTGAGGTAGTTTGGAGGAGAGTGTGCGAGTGAGGTGGAGGGGAACCGAAGATGAGATGGCGGGATGGAGTGGAGAGGTATACGAGAGGGGTGGGGAGTTAGGTGGGAAGCAAAATGGAAGAGGACAGGGCGACGTGTAGGCGATCTGCTTGTGGCCATCCTTTACGGGATTAAGGCATCTGGCTACAGATATAGTGTAATTTGAAAAATGTTATGTACGAATATTGCTTAGCGTAGTTAGAGGAATTGTTTATGTACGAGTATGAGCGCTGTTTGGCGTATTGAAAATATTTATGCAAGACTGATGTTTAATGCAATTAGAAGAAATGTTATGTATGTGTTACTTGATATAAAAGATACATTTAACTATGAGTATTGTGGTGAAGTTAGAGGATTGTATTTTCTATAAGTGTTCGGTGTAGATATAGAAAATACGAGTGCTGTTTGGTGTAATCAGAAAATATTTATACATGAATGATGTTAAGTGTAGTTAGAAATGTTATATGGGTGCTGCTTGGCATGGTTGGAGGATACAGTTAATTATGAGTGTTAGTATAGTTAAAGAATATTTTATGAGTGTTTGGTGTAGTTACAGGAAATAAGTATCAGTGATGCTTATTGTAGTTTGGGGAAATATTTACGTACAGTGTATGAATGAATGAAATCCAAGTGCCAGACAGCAAAGATCACATGGCGCTATGTTACAATTTGAAGGTATAGTAAAGACTAGGGAGGACACGGCAGAAATAAACTGAAACTAACTGGGGGATTTTAGATTAGGTGAAGGACATAGAATGCCAATGATAAGACCTTACACTATTCATGCCATGAAAAGATATCAAGAAGAGAGGTATGACAGGAGGACAGTTAGAAGAGAAAGATGGGAGGCAAAAAGGCCCCTTTTAGTCGCCTCTTACGACAAGCAGGGATACTGGGGAAGTATTCTTTCCCCCCCTCCCCAGGGGAGTATTGTGTATGTGTGTTTGCTGCAATCATAGAATGTATTCATGTACAAGTATTATACTGTATATGACCTTTGTTGAAAGTAAGTATTAAGAGTTCTATGTAGTTAGAGGAAATATGGATTATCTACCAGTGATGTTTGGTGCAGGCTGAGGAAATACTGAGTTACTTTTGAAAGTAAGTATTAAGAGTTCTATGTAGTTAGAGGAAATATGGATTATCTACCAGTGATGTTTGGTGCAGCTGAGGAAATACTGAGTTACTTATTTTAACAACTATTTTTACCGTACTGTATTTTCATCATTAATTCTGAACAACTGCATCTTCCTTGCAGGTCCCATAAACACATATGCAATACCGAGTTACTTATTTTAACAACTATTTTTACCGTGGTACTTTCATCATTAATTCTGAACAACTGCATCTTCCTTGCAGGTCCCATAAACACATGTGCACTGTCATTTTCAAGCTTGCTCTTATATTTACTCTTTTCTTGCATAGAACTGATCCTCCACAGAGTTGAACAACATTCATTTGTATTACTTCAATTTTCATTAAATGGTAAAATACTTTCGTCATAAATATTTTAACGTACAGCCAAACTCATACTGAAAGTGTTCTACAACCAACAGATAAAAGCAATTTAAGGGCATAGGTGGAACAGTACAATTCAATTATGAATGAAAGACAAACGGTGGCAAGACACGTATGCTTAAGAGTTAATAAGAAAAAAGCAATGAGGGTATAATCTATGGTGAAAGGATAATTTTAAGAATCACTTGTTCGTATCAAACCAATATTACCTTTCTCATTAAATACTGATACCGATTTTCTTTTTCCTCGTACAAATACTGACACCAATTTTAATTTCTACATCATTCTCCGAATCTTAGGAATTTCTAGCATTTTGTGATCTATATTCTTTCCACCACAAGTAACTCAAGGCAGTGAAGAAAAAAGATCAGATTTGTAAAAACTTCAACTGTTCCTAGCCGCCTTCTTCCATTCGTTACGGCGCAGTTATGCTAAAAATCAACAGAAATCTTATGGCACTAAGCGCCATTTGTGAACAGAAAATACTCAAAATATGCTCACAGTTCTTACACCACCAACATGAAGTAAAGGTCAATGTTTCAATACTAGTAGCCTTTGAGGTAGGAACATTCACAACATATTTCCTTTGATTATGGCAGTTAACTATTTGATCGTATCTATCCCTAAAAATCTCGTAATAATCTGTCCAGTTACTCTCACTTCCAATAATTTCTCGGTCACCTCTCTCATCCACCCTTACCTAATCGTCCATCTCTCCCTACCATTCTTTATAGTGCGCTTTCCTCCCAACCATTCCCTAGTCGTCTATTCCATCCTGTCCTTCCCTCATCTTCTCTTCCTATTTACATCCAATCTCTTTGGAACTCACTTCCCTAAAATAGTTTCCCCCCAAAGATCAAGTCCAACTGTTACAGATTTTTAATGAACTGAGGACACCTGTAATCTGGTGTACAGATTATTTAATTTGTTTTTCCTTTCTGTTCATCTTATTTTAAAAAAATGCTGAGTCCTGTCATATCGAATCAATCTCTGCCCAAACTTCTCACTCCCTACCAGTAGTCCATTGTGTTGGTTTCAAACTACAGCTCCTACTACAACCTTCCACAACTCTTTACGGGGTCTTTCTTCCTGCTGACAAAGCACTCTCGACTAAGCCTCCCTCATTATCTATCTCTTTCTACCATTCTTTGTAGACTTTCACTCCAAATCACTGCTTAGTCGTCTATCCGATCCTATCCTTCCCTTATCCTCTCTTCCTATTCCCATCTCATCCAAGCCGAGCACTGCAACATACAGTGAATCTCTGCTCAAACTTAATCTTTCTCCCTACCAGTAGTCCACTGGGTTGAGGTTTCACACATCTCCTGATACTACCTTCCATAATTCGTGACAAAATCTTTCTTCCGGACGACAAATCCTTCTCTCGATTAAGCATCCCTAATCTAATCTCTCCCTACCATTTTCTCTAGTTCACTCTCCCTAGTTGTCTATCCCATCCCATTTCTCTCTCATTCTCCTACTCCCATCCAATCCACGCTGAGCCGTCACATCCAATCAATCTTGGCCCACAAATTTTCTCCCTGCCGGTAGTCCACTGGGTTGGTTTCAGACTATACTCTTGCGACAATCATCCACAACTCTTTATGGGGTCTTTCTTCCTGTTAACAAATCTCTTATGACTAGGCTTAATCCTCTCTCTCTCACTACCATTCTATCTTGTTCACTCCTAATCATTCCCTAGTCGTGTAACTCTTTCTATCCTTCATTCATCCTCTCTTCCTGGAGCTTCAGTTCATTCCATGCAAAGCAATGTCCCATCCAATCTCTGTCCACACTTTCTCTCTATTCGTAGTCCACCGGGTGGGTTTTACACTAACTCCTACTGATATCTTCCACAATTCTTTAAGAGGCCTTTCTTTATCCTGACAAATTTCTCTCTTTTTTTATTGTCATGACCATTTCTTCCTCTCCTACATCCAGACACTCATTCCAGTACATTCTCAGTTTCTCCTCTTGACAAAGTTTTCTCTCTCTCGACCAAATCTTCCCATTTCACCATCATGACCATTTCTTCTCGTTCCATCTCCAGACACTCATTCCAGTACACATGACACTTACAGAACACGAAAATAAAGGACAAAACTACAGCAGTCCTAAAATATGCCAGAACTGTCCCGAGGGCGAAAAACAGTAGATACTCGATAAGAATAGGTTAGGTTAGACTACGGTTAGTTAGGTTAGATTAAGCCTGGTTAGTTTAGACTACAAATTAGATGTTATTCAACTACATACTAGTATCCTAATCATATAAAGTGTCTACTGTTTTCCATCCCTAGACAGTCCGTTCATATTATAGTATGGGCATATTTGTCTCATTTCCTTGTCCTGGGTGTCATGGTGTGCTTTTTTTATCCATTTCAACCAATCATTCCAGACCAATCTTTCTGGTCTCCCACCTACGATTTTTGCTAATCTTCCTATCAATCATTCCCTCCAGACCAATCTGTGGTCTCCCAACTCAACTCCTCCTACCAATCAATTTCGATCAATCATATCCTCCAGACCAATCTGTGGTCTCCCAACACCTATCAATCATATCCTCCAGACCAATCTGTGGTCTCCCAACACCTATCAATCATATCCTACAGACCAATCTGTGGTGTCCCAACTCCTCCTATCAATCAATTTCGATCAATCATATCCTCCAAACCAATCTGTGGTCTCCCAACTCCTCCTATCAATCAAATCCTCCAGACCAATCTGTGGTCTCCCAACTCCTCCTATCAAACAATTTCGATCAATCATATCCTCCAGACCAATATGTGGTCATATCCTGCAGACCAATCTGAGGTCTCCCTACACCTACCAATCAATTTCGATCAATCATATCCTCCAGACCAATCTGTGGTCTCCCAACACCTCCTACCAATCAATTTCAATCAATCATATCCTCCAGACCAATCTGTGGTCTCCCAACTCCTCCTACCAATCTATTTCGATCAATCATTTTCTCCAGACCAATATGTGGTCTCCCAACTAAACTCATCCTACCAATCAATTTCTATCATTTCCTGCAGACCAATCTTTCTGGTCTCCCAACTAATATTTCTTAACTTACTACCAATCATTCCCTTCAGACCAATCTGTGGTCTTCCAACTAATCTCTCAATTCCTATCAGTTAATCATTTCCTCCAGACCAACTGTTCTGATATCCCAACTAATATTTAACTCTTATTACCAATCATTCCCTCCAGACCAATCATTGGTCTCCCACTTAATCTCTCAACTCCTACCAATCAGTTTTGACCAATCTTTCTGGCTTCCCAACTAATATTCCTCAACTACCACCAATCACTCCAGACCATCATTTTGGTCTCCTGACTAATATTTCTTGACTCAATACCAATCATCGTGGTCTCCCAACTAATATTTCTTCTCTTCCTACCAATCATTCCTCCAGACTAATCCTGATCTGCCATTAATCTCGACTCCTAACCAATCACTCCAGACCAATTTTCTGGTCTCCTAATTTTTTCTTCACTTCCTACCAATCACTCTAGCCTTCCAAATGATCAATCTTGACTCATACCAATCAGTCCAGACCAATGTTTATGATCTCCCACCTAATTTTTCTGGACTCTTCTTACAAATACATCTCTATCTAGACCAATCTTTCCGGTATTCCAACTAATATCTTGACCTAAACCACACCAGACCAATGTTTCTGGTCTCTCACCTCATTATTTTCTTACTCTTCCTATCAATCATTTCCTCCAGACCAATCAGTGGTCTCCGAACTAACCTCTCAACTACTACCAATCAATTTCGATCAGTCATACCCTCCAGACCAATCTGTGGTCTCCCAATTCCTCCTAATCAATTTCAATCATACCAACCAGACCAATCTGTGGTCTCCCAACTCCTACCAATCAATTTTTATCAAACATATCCTCCAGACCAATATGTGGTCTCCCAACAGCTAACTGTACCAATCAATTTCGATCATATCCTCAAGACCAATCTGTGGTCTCCCAACTCCTACCAAACAATTTTGATCAATAATTTCCTCCAGACCAATCTGTGATCTCCCAACTAAACTCTCAACTCCTACAGATCAATCAATTACTCCGAACCAATCTCTCTGGTCTCCCAACTATTTCCCAATTCTTATTACCCATCACTCCAGACCAATCAGGTTGGTCACCCGACTGATATTTCTAGACTCCTCCTACCAATCATTCCTTGAGACTAATCCTTCTGGTCTAAAACTAATCTCGACTTATTAATCGCTCCAGACCAATTTTCTGGCCTCCCAATTTTTAAACTTCCTACCAATCACGCTGGCCTTCCAAGTACTTTTTCTTTACTCTTGCCAGTCACTCCAGACCAATGTTTCTGGTCTCCCAACTCAATTTTCTTGGCTTTTTCTATCGTTACATCTCTTGCTACCTTAGAAGCCTCCTAACAATCACTCCAGACCAATCTTCCAATCTTTCTGGTCTCCCACCTATTTTTTTTAACTCTTCCCATCAGTCATTCCCTCCAGACCAATCTGTGGTCTCCCAACTAATCTCTCAACTACTCCCAATCAATTTAGATCAATCAGATCCTCCAGACCTATCTGTGGTCTTCCTACATCTCCTAACAATCAATTTCAATCATATATACTCCAGACCAATCTGTGGTCTCCCAACACCACCTACCAATAAATTTCAATCAAATCCTCCAGACCAGTCTGTGGTCTCCCAACACCTACCAATCAATTTCGATCAGCCATATCCTCCAGACCAATCTGTGGTCTCCCAACTCCTCCTACCAATCAATTTCTATCAGCCATATCCTCCAGACCAGTCTGTGGTCTCCCAACACCTCCTACCGATCTATTTCAATCAGTTATATCCTTCATACCCAACTGTAGTCTCCTAACATCTCCTACCGATCAATTTCAATCATATCTTCTAGACCAATCTGTGGTCTCCCAACACTTCCTACCAAACAATTTCAATCAATCATTTCCTCCAGACCAATCTGTGGTCTCCCAACTCCTATTAATCAATTTCCATCAATCATTTCCTCCAGACCAATCTGTGGTCTCCCAACTCCTCCTACCAATGAATCATTTCCTCCGAACCAATCTTTCTGGTCTCCAAACTAATATTTCCCAATTCTTATTACCAAATACTCTAGACCAATAATTTGGGTCTCCCGACTATTATTTCTTGATTCTCCCTACCAATCATTCCTTGAGACTAATCCTTCTGGTCTGTCACTAATCTCGACTTCTTACCAATCACTCCAGACCAACTTTCTGGTCTCCCAATTTTTTCACTTTCTACCAGTCACCCTGGCCTTCCCAATAATTTTTCTTTACTCTTGCCAGTCAGACCAATTATTCTGGTCTCCCAACTCATTTTTCTTGGCTTTTCCTATCATTACATCTTTTCATCCAGACCAGTCTTTCTGGTCTCCCAACTGTCTTCTCATATCACTCCAAACCAGTATTTCTTGTCTCCCATCTAATTTTCTTTTTTACTCTTCCAATCAATTATTCCACCCAGACCAATCTCTGGTCTTCCAACACCTCCTACCAATCAATTTTGATCAATCACATCCTCCAGACCAATCTGTGGTCTCCCCGCTCCTACCAATCAATGTTAATCAATCATATCTTCCAGACCAATCTGGTCTCCCCACTCCTACCAATCAATTTCGATCATCATATCCTCCAGACCAATCTGTGGTCTCCCAACTCCTACCAATCAATTTTGATCAATCATTTCCTTCAGACCAATCTGTGGTCTCCTAACTAAACTCAACTCCTCCTACCAATCAATCATTTCGCCCAGACCAATTTTTTTGGTCTCCCACTAATATTTCTTAACTCTTACTACCAATCATTCCCTACAGACAAATCTGTGGTCTCCCAACTAATCTCTCAAATCCTACCAATTAATCATTTCATCCAGACTAATCTTTCTGGTCTCCCAACTAATATTTCTCAACTGTTACTACAATCATTCCTTCCAGACCAATCTGTGGTCTCCCAACTAGTCTCAGACTCCCATCTCGACCAATAATTTCCTCCAGACCAAACTTTCTGGTCTCCCAACTAATCTCTTTCTATTCATCAGTCTCAACCAATCATTTCCTCTAGACCAATCTTTGGTCTCACAATCTATCTTGACTTTTTCTGTCAATCATCCACCAGATTAATCCATCTAATCTGCCAGCCTATCTCTTGACTCTTCCTCACCGATCATTCCTGACCAACGATCTGGTCTCCCAACTCATTTTTTCTTGACTTCCTACGAATCACTCTAAACCAACCATTTTGGCCTCTCATCTATTTCTTGACTTCATACCAATCACTCCAGACCAATTATTTCTGGTCTCCCACCTAATCCTTTCTTGACTTCCTACCAAGCATACCTCCAGACTAATCCTTCTGGCCTGCCAACTAATCTCTTGCTTCCTTACCAATCACTCCAGACCAACTTCTTGTCTCCCACCATTTTTTTTTTTTTTTTTACTGTTCCTGCGAATCTTAAGACCAAACACTGAAGCCTTCCAACTAATCTTTCTTGACCCCCTACCAGTCGTCCTTTCCAGACTAACTATTCTTGATTCAAGGCTTTCACTAAAGCTCGAATTTTGGAGGTCCTGACTTCCTGAGCCTTTAATTTCGAAGCTGCAGCTTAAAACGTTGGAAGTCACAACTTATTAATTCCGAAACGATACACGCACCAAAAGCATATCCGTAAACCACTTCAAGCGGCCCGGGCAGTAGTCAACGGATGTACAGAACAAAAATTTATGGTACGCGTGGGCCCAGCATTGCGCAGTGAACTGGTCATTTTATACACGGAGTGGTATGCCCGGCGATCAAATTTTAGGCGTCTGCTCAGTAATCTGGGAGTCATTGGGACTTCTTTAAGAAATCGGCCATATGGTTGCATTTCTTTTTTTGGACGTGATATACGCCGTACGTCCACAAACGGACGCCCTGTTGATTCATACCAATCACTCCAGACCAATCCTTCTGGTCTCCAAAATAATGTCTTAACATCCTACCAATCACTCCAGACCTATCTTTTTGGTCTCCAAAATAAGCTTTCTTGACTTCCAATCACTCCAGACCAATTTTTCAAGTCCCCCAACTACTCTGACTTTTGCCTACCGATCTTTCAAGACCAGTCATACCTTCCAGACCAATCGTTCTGGTCTCCCAAATAATACCATGATTCTTATCAATCCGGTCTCAACTATTTTTTTTTTTTTTAACTTCCTGCCAATCACTACTCTAGACCAATCTTTCAGGCCTTCCAACAAATCGCTACTGACTTCCTACCAATCACTCCAGACCAATATTTCTGGTCCCTCAAATAGTCTTTGACTTTTCTTCCTACTGATCTTTCAAGTCCAATCATAACCTCCAGACCAGTCTTTCTGGTCTCACAAATAATATCTCGTTTCTTCCTATCACTCTCTCCGGCCTCTCAACTAAAATTTTTTTTCTTAACTTCCTGCCAATCACTCATTCCCAACCAATTTTTCTGGCCTCCGAACAAATCCCTACTGACTTCCTACCAATCATTGTAGACCAATCTTTCTGGTCTCCCAAATTGCCAGACTTCCCACCAATCACTCCAGACCAATCTTTCTGCTCTGAACTAATCTTTCTCATATCTTCTAGCCAATCTTTCCATCTCTCCCAACGAATCACTATGTCCTCTACCATCACGCTGCCATGTCTCCAACTCACACTACACTCATTTTCCCTATCCATCTCAACCTTGGTCTAATTTCAGCTGCTTCATCTCATCTATAACTCCAGCTCTCCATAAGGTTCCTATTATTCAGCTGCTTCAAGATACTGTAGTTTTACTTCATAAGGTTAGTATCATTCATCTGCTTCAACTAATCTGTAGTTTTAATTTCTTACGAGTGCCAACTGCCAGATTTTAAGATAACTCAAATTTTTTGTTGGGGAGCCAAGCGCAATACTTTACAATAATTTAAATGCATCACCCTACAGTATCAGTACACTTTTGTCTTGCCGGTCGCCATATTTTAAAAGCACTTAACCGCTCCATCTCTTCAGTAATTATTTTTCATATGGATGGCCACTTCCCTATTCAACTGCTTCATATTATCTATATGAAAACACTGGAGATAAGAACTTCTTAACTCGAAGCACTGTGCATAATGAACAAAATGACACCTTGATAACGTGATGTACAAATGAATAATGAACAACTGATATCGCAGGAGCTGGTACGGAGTACTTCACGATCGAGCATATGTGACCCAGGTGCTGGTTCTCATGACGGCCAGTGAATGTCGGCTTTAACAGACGCATAAATCATAACTTTTGTTAGTGCTTCTACAATAATCATATACATCTTTACACCAAAAGAGTATTCGCACTGATTCGCCAGAAATACTTGAGTTTCAGACAATTATCAGTCGACTGCCTATCTGCAATATTAGTTCCTCAAAAGTTGTATCATTCACCTGATCTGTAATTTTAGATTTTCATAAGATTAGGTCATTCACCTGTGATTTTGTTTCCTATTAGGTTAGTATCATTCATCTGATTTGTATACCTTTTTCATAAGGTTGCAATCGTTCTACTGCTTCAGTCTAATTTTAGCTTTTCAACAGGTTCCTATCATTCAAATGTTACACCTTATCAGTAATTTACAGGTATGTATTGGTGAACATCTTTTAACCATTTTAGAAGCAACTCATAAAAAAAACTGATCAAATAATGTCCCTTTCAATTGACTGAAATGTAGACTAATTTTTACCCTGGTTTAGTTATAAGCATTAGCCAACTGTCTAAGAATACGGAATGAACAAGCTATCATATACAAAGTGGGGGAATTTATACGTACATGTCCCCTACGGTATCCCAGCTGTTAGTGCTAATTGCCCAAGGCTGAGCCAGTTTTTAGACTTAACGCAGTTAAAATAATAACATTAATAGACATAGAATACCATACCAGAAATCCAGTCCCCCAATAGCCAACAATTTATATGCAAACCGTTTTTACATTATAAACAATAATCAAATAATAAAAACCACAAATGCATACAGATATCACATGTACCGTAGTCAGCAACAAAGTACCGCACCCCATCGGTTCAATGAACTTTACAAGCTTCACAAAGGTGGATCTATTACCTGTGCATCTCAAACCTAACAGCCTGTACTGAACTATTTTATATAACATCAGCTAAAAAAAAATATTTATATATATCAAGCAGATTTGCTTCATCATAGGGTGTTCCATGTATCATAATGCCTTACCCATATTTCAGCGCTAAGTACATTAGGTGGTACCAGAAAGGAAGTGCAGGCAACAATGAAACTGCTGCTCTGTTCCAAAAACGTTCCTAAGCTTCCTCCATATACACCAAAAGGAGGATGGACTGCAGGAAAAGGAAAACCTGAAGTACACCAAGGTCACATCTTCATGAGACTGAGGCCACAAGTACAGCAGAGCGTGAGGTATCTTTATTGCTGACTGTAACATGTCTATCTTGAAGTATTGTATAATTAACCATGCAAAAAATTAACCCAAAAACTGCAGCATGTGTTTCAATTCATACCAAGGTAAGTCAAAATATTGTCATGAAGTGAAATATATGCTAAGCCTTGTGTATGTCACAATTCAGGGTATATGCCAGTATATATATATATTTTTTGTCAACATGAATGCAACCTGATGATATAGCATTGTTTTATTTTATTTACTGTTAATGGTACTGTAGGCTACAAGTACTAATTACATGACTTTCCAATAATTATCATTATCTTACATTCCAAAATTTTCCATATCTAGTTTCTGACTCATTTTTAATCATAGTACTCCATTACAGCAAAGTAATAAGAGCCTCTTACTAAGCCATGCATGGGACATGTAGTTCTGAGGGCACTACATCTGAACCAGCAACTAGTTTTTAGAAGGAGGAAGGGTAGGAAACTTTAATCTCTTAACAAACCTATCATTATCCAGACCTATGGATGAGGTGAGTCATCCACTCTTTTTCCACTTACGAATGTGGTGAGGGAGGATCCTGAGAGCAAATTCCTAACCCCTACATAAATAGATTATGTGGAATGTACAATGTGGCTTGCAGTTTGTGAGCTGACAATCCAAAATCAAACACTAACCAGGGGCAACACCAGCCAGTAAGCTCCAACAAGATGAAGACAGGAGCACAGACCAGGGGGCAACACCAGTAAACTCCAGGATGAAGATAGTAGCATACCTTACCTAGAAGACAAAATCAAACATATATCGATGTCCCTACTTAAAAACCATACTGTATACTGTACTGACGTTTTCAGTTACCTAAACAAAATACTGTACAATAACAGTGAGGATTAATGAGCTATATACTACTAATTAATACCACGCAGTAGCAGAGAAAAGTGTTGCAGTTCGTTTTCGTTTTTGAAGGCTCCAACATGCTTGCATGTGTCGGCCTTGGTCACCTAATGGCGGCTCTCCACGCTGCTCGATCTGGCAGCCTCCCTATTCAGTCCCTTAACCCTTAAGTCTCATTTAATGACCTCGTCCCATGTCTTTCTCGGTCTACCCCTCCCCCAATATTAACACTTCTCACCCTCTGTACCCAATTATCATCCCCCATCCTCTCCACATGTCCAAACCACCTCAGCCTACCTCTCCTCATCACAACACCAATACACTCCAGTCCCATCCTACCTCTCAACTCTTCTATCGTAAACCCAGCCCCCCCAGGCCTTGCACGCAGGGACGCATTGCACATCCACCTAATCATTGTCATTTCTGTACATTTAAACAAAAAGTAAACATTTTACATCACCCCTTATGGGAATGAGCTATATACTACTAATACCACGCAGTAGCAGAGAATAGTGTTGCAGTTCACAAAAAGTAAACATTTTACATTACCCCTTATGGGCTTTAGGTACCTGGCTATAGATAAGTAGATACAAATTAAGAACAATTTCAAATATACAGTAGTTGGTGTCAATACCTGTATAAACATTTATACACCTTAACACATGCAAATACAGCACCGTAGATGATAAAGATTTTGCAATCCCATCCTTAGCATGTAAATCTGCATTTTAACTCAGTATCCCCTACACGTATATCCTACTAATGCAAACTGTCTATATGTAAGGGAATGTTAAATCACGATGTAAAAAAAAACTGCCCTAGCCCAGTAAGAGAAATTTAACAAGGGGGTATTAAGGAAAAATCTGTAAAATGCTGTAAATCACTAAGAAAATGGTGATACAAATCCTGCTACTATAGTGATAAAAGTAGGATTACCACACCCGTGCTATCCTCTCCATGGGCAAGGGATGTCTGGGCCACCTCCCGGATCCTCCACCTTGGACCATTCTCAAATGCAGTCACAGAATAGGAGGGATGATCACTAGCTCAGGGACTCCCACGGCTGTCAACTGCTCATCACTCCTGCAATACAATCATTAATCATTACCATTGTCCTAAAATCACTGTCATCATCATATCACTATCAATACTATCACCAATTCCAATACCACGAACACCATATTGCTATCACCAACGTTGATCGTCATCCTGACCTCTTTGCCCAGAGAAAAGGCAAAATCATCAATCAGAAAAACACGAGAGCAAACTAAACAACTTACCAATGAAGGAACCATACACACATTTCAAGCCTCAGGAATTCCAACTCCATCCCACAGGCATAATCCTACAAACACAAATACTTTTCTCAATTATAAAAATGGTTCAACTGTAAAAAATATAAATATTAAGAGCATATCAAAATTACACGTGTGAAGAAATACACATACGGTACAACGGCTGCTCTTGATAGTCAATGTTCATTCATTACAGTAATAATGCACACTTATTTCAGGCTGGGTAGCAGCGTCAAATTTAACTTTCAAACTAGTGATTTTCAAATATACCGTAATAAAATTAAGTTCAGAAAATCATCTGGAACAATACTGAATGCATTTAGATCACATTTAATAACCAATATTATCAAGAAAACATCACTAGATACTTTACAGAATTTAACCTAAAATCTAGCAAACCTAACCACCCATATGGGCAATGTTGCTTTCAATACCGTAATTATCAGTTCCAGTTTACTTCAGTCAGCCAAGTTCAGAAGTGCCTCTGATAACTAGGGCCAAATTCACCATACGTTCCACTTTAGCACACTAAAACAGCCATCCCTCCAAACTTTAATGTTAAATTGCAACAAGAGATTAATACCATATTACTGTACAATGCTAGCCATTAAACTGCTGTGGAATGCAGAACCATGGAATAAAAAATCCTGCTGGAAAATAAATCATGTGCAAGTGCACAAAAATCTTGGCAAAGTTAAGATTAAAAGTTTCTTATGCAGCAGGACACATTACTTTACAGTTTTGCCATCTACTATGCTGTAAAGAGTGACCTTTCAGTTTCGGAATACGTACCCAAATACTGTCCTTAAATGTCAACAGGCTCTCCCATAGGAGAGCTGCACCCATCCTACATCCCTTCTTGACATTCAGCTGGTCCAGGATAGGTTGAAACTGCCAATACTTCCTTGATGAACTTAGTATGAGCTGATACTGCAAGTCATCTGGGATAGTCGTTAAGATGTTACCTAGTTTATCTTCACTGGGAGGCAGTTGAAGTTTTGTTGTTTAAACTGAAGCCATCAGCCAGAAGTCTTGCTAATACTCTCCTTCCACAATGTGCTTGAGATGAGGTTATTATTGTCTCTGATGAAGGATGGATCAACCTGAAAGCAGATGCAGAGTTCAACTGCTTACCAGCCTTCCACCCACACTTCCTGTCTTACCTCTACTCTTTAAATAACTTTTCCCCTCTAGAAAATCTAGTAGAGCTACTCTAATACTGAAAGCTGGACCACTCCGCTGACCTTATCGAGGTTACACCCAAAAATAATACTGATTTCAATTAACGCAGGATTCCATGAGGCTTGGTCTGAATGTGAAACTGAGGTACTAAAAAAAATTAAAAAAATTAAAAAAAAAATCATTTCCACCTTTTACAACTAATGTACTTATATATTATGGCTGTTTCAAAAAGCAGGACTATTGTACTGAATTATGAGCGGAAGCTTCCCTAGATTATCCCTCCCCCCCAATATTTTCCCACTAGAACAGGGGTGTCAAACTCAAAATCTTTCGAGGGCCAATTCTTAATTTACTTACGGTTTCGAGGGCCAACAAAATATATACCTGTACGTATTTGCAAGAAGCCGTAAAGAGTCATACAAACAAGCACACACACACA
>JAGKTI010005080.1:27778-46901 GCA_018397915.1 Birgus latro
TAGATTCCGTTTCTTACACACTCTCCCAAACTCATCTACCAAGCCTTGCAGCTCCCCTTCATCTTCGCTCAACACAGTATCATCTGCAAACAACAGTACAGGGAGTTTCCAAACACTGCCCTCTCTCACCAGGGCCGCTGCAACATCCACTGCCCGACCTTGTATCTCTTTTATAACCCCATCCATGTACAGATTGAACAACCATGGAGACATGACACATCCTTGTTTCAATCCAACCTTCAAATGGAAAGATTCGCTCAGTCTAAACACTATCTCCAAATGGAATCGTTGTTGTCCTTTCCTCCACACACAGCTCTCTCTCTCTCTCTCTCTCTCTCTCGCCCTACTAATCCTTTCATTTCAGTTCACGATCACAATCACTTCTTTTCCCATTCTTCTTTTCCAGTCCTCGATCCACCTCATGTTTTCGTTAATTTTGTGTTTTATGCTAGTCTTGTCTCACTCTTATAATTTTTTGTGTTGTTTTGTGAAGTTACGAGGAATCTTTAGGTCCAAGTGTATTTTAGCGGGGAAAGCCCCAGGAATTGATGGAGTGTGTGGTGAAATGCTGAAGAACAAAAAGAACAAAAGAGAGAGAGAGAGAGAGAGAGAGAGAGAGAGAGAGAGAGAGAGAGAGAGAGAGAGAGCCTGGAAGGCAGATAAACAGATGATTTACATTTACGTTTTAAAAATTTACACTGCTCGAAAACAAATTAATAAATAACTGAATAAAACCGCCCACTCACCATGAACCTGAACACGTGGTGGCATAGCCTACAGTAGCGAAGCCTGGCACAAGGTGGTGG
This sequence comes from Birgus latro, assembly GCA_018397915.1. Classification (NCBI taxonomy): domain Eukaryota; kingdom Metazoa; phylum Arthropoda; class Malacostraca; order Decapoda; family Coenobitidae; genus Birgus; species Birgus latro. The sequence goes on from JAGKTI010005080.1 coordinate 28,585, forward strand.
TTACCGGTTTTGACGTTTCCCTACTTTATTTCAAAGGTACACCTCAATTCTGCATGTATTTAGTCATAGTTTGATTAACTGAGTTATTAAAATGCGAAGTATAACTCACGATTTCGCTAAAAAGGAGGCGAGGTATCAGTGTATTGATGGCGTACACCGCTTCTCCGTGTCTCTCGTGACAGTTAAGACGTTTGGGCCTGGCGGCTCATGCCTTCACATACCAGCAATGGCTGCGTCTTCGGTTTTAAACTGATTCGTGGTATTTATTTACAAAAGGTTTCCCTGTATAAAAACGATATTACTAGCAATTTTAATGGAAATCGATTACCATTATGAATAAAAGGTAGTTTACAAATTTTCTGTCTCTGCAACATTTTCATTCATAAGTTATAGTTTCAAGGACTGGTCATCTCGCGGGCCATTTATGACCATCCCAAAGGCCACATTTGGCCCGCGGGCCATGAGTTTGACACCCCTGCTCTAGAACATAGTGGCCTCCAGAACATACTGATCCTATAGTGAAAAATAATTTGTTCAAAGCAACAGTGCTTACTCATATCAAAGTATAACCTGACTGCTGTCATTACAGATGAACATTACATTACTCTGATAATTTGGACAGTAAATTCTTCAAGTTACAATATTCTGCACATGGCACATAACTTAGGCTTTATAGGCACAAATCCCACAATAAACCAAACAGCTGACACCCAAAGCGGAAATATTTTGGTTAAGAGGGGGGGGGGGATGTTTTAACGGCACTCGTTAAAAATCAATCTTATCCATTCAGTTACTCATTCAGGTAACAATTATCAGACGTAATATTGTAAAATAACATTATACAACTCAAACTTATCTTGGCTGAGGTGCGGTGAGTGGTAAACGTGAACCTCTTGGGGAGGTGAGATGCGATGGCGAGCGCTTCAAAATTAAATCCCAGTAACTCCACGGTTTACAGTGAGGGCGTCACAGCTTTGCAGGGTTAATCACATAATCTGGAATTAGGAAACAAAGTGCGAATTAGTCGTAGGGAATTAGTGGGGCTGCGTAAGACAAGTTTAAATCTCACACTTAATTATACTGTACTTGTCAACCATCGTGACCAGAAGCGCTTACATTCACCACCGCCCACACTGCAGTAGGTAGGATATTGTGGATCCAACTGAAAAAGCGTCGTAATTACGTGACAGCCACACATCTTTTAATTAGACATGCAGTGGCGAGGTGGGTTCGACCCCCACAGGTGAGGGTACTTTACCATACAATGTTACTTCGTGTGTGTATATATATATATATATATATATATATAAATGAGTTGGAAGTTTCTCAAATTTCGAGATCCATCAGTGACTAATGTTTAGTCAAACTACCCAGTAGTTTGAATGTCATCAAATCAAACAACTACAGCTCCCACGGCAAATTCTTAATCAGATATTTATTTTCAAGGTGGCAAATGAAATTGGGAGTGGTAAGTTTTTGGATGTATGGCAAGCCTCAGTTGCAAAACGCAAACCTGAGAATGTTATGGCGGGAAATGAATAAGGTTAACCAAACGAGATGGTCGCAAAGCCGAATTCCGTATTTTCAATTGGTTGCAAATTTCACAACACGTAGAAATACTACTTTTATCATTTGGTATGGAAGTATATTTAGCAGGTCATTCATTTAGGTGAGGAAGTGGAAAGAACAACGGTAATGGCGGGCGGCTTGAAGTGGCAGAGTGGGAGACGAGATTAGATGGTACCTATAAAATGGTTTGCAGCTTATTATATAATAAGTTCCTATTTCTACCGGGAAATATTCAGTTTTGGCAGGAGGAAAGAGGCGCGCTGGACAAGGAGAGGAGCGGCTTATGGGACAGGGAGGACGGGCGCGGGAGAGCTGTTAAACCGCCTTTCCCCCGCCCCCGCCTCCCTCCCGCTTAACAACAGCTCCCTCCTTTGTCCCGGTGCCGCGCCGCACCCTCCCTCTTCCCGCCGAAAACTGAACACTTCCCCAATGATGTAGCTTCGATTTCCACTCACCTGGTTTATCCTAGATTAAGTTTTCGAACTTAAAACTTGAGTTACACATTTCAGACCCTCCATTCCTAAGGTATTGTTCACTTTATGCTACGGCTGAACTATCTTCTCCACTTAGTGCTGACCTCCGGTAATACTGTATATATAATTCAAAGCATCCACCCTAGAGGAACTAGATCTGGAGATGAAGTAAAAATATCGCCGGATTCAAAGCGTTAGGCTAATGCATGAAAATATTCACCATTTCAATTGTCAAAAGTCTACACATCACCCAGTACTTTTTCCCCTTAATTCCAATGCCTAATCGCGATAATTTACACTCGAAGGCGATAACTCAAGGAAAATGGGTGGTCACGTAGCCACTTTGCAGCGCCGTCAGCCATGTCACGTTCCTCCGGCCGAGTTTTCTTCTCGCCTTCTCTTTTCGTATCACAAACTTAACGCTGCCACCCTTCTAATACTTATAATCCTTAGTAGTAAAAACAGCCACTACAACTTACTTGGTTATTCTGGAGACAAAGCAGATCCCCGCACCCCTCACCCCCAAAACCCGCTAAAACTTGGCTTAAAACCTGAAAGTACACATGAAACCTGGCCATCAATCGACGTGAAACATTAAGGATACCGGCATTTTACAGATTAGAGTGGACGCTGAATAATTCCAAGTCTTCCCTACGACGTGTCATCATCAATCAATTCCCGATTATTCTACAGGGTGGTCAAATACGAAGCAACTCAATTTCCGGGTTACGCGGACATACGTTACATAAGTATTTTGAATCATCTCTAACAGTACTTATACCAAGCGTTATAAAATCTGCTTCATTACGTCCACTGGCTACACGGCTGACTGGTACTTTCATGAAGCTGCCAAAACGCCTGCTCTGCACTCACCTGGTTTACTCACCTGGTTGGCTACCCCATTACAATTTAACAGTATGGCAGTCGTCCCCGCAACACAGATTTCAGGTCAATATTCGCACCGCCCCGTATATTAAATTTTTCTAAACTTTCACTTTTGGTTACACTGACTTTCATTACTCGTTTCCAAGTTTTATTCACTTTATTTCTGATACCGCCGATTTTTTGTTCCTTCCACGTGGTGCAGACCTTTACTCGTGACGGTATTGATGAAAGGGCTATATGTAACGCGTCTCAAATTATCTGTCCCTAAATCAAATCTGCAAATAGCAAGAAAAAAAATTGTCACCGGTTGAAGGGGTTAGGTTGACGCCACAAATTCGCCACTTCTCAAATTTCAAATTTCACTCATCATCCATCAAAATTCTTCTTTTCAATCGTATACTTTGTCGCGATTGTAATTTACATTCGAAGGCGATAGTTATTAGGGAACATGGGTGATGGCACTTACAGCCACTTTGCCACGCCCTCAGCCGTCACGTTCCTGAGGCTTAAGTATTCTCCAACTTGTTTTCTTTTTCTTATTTTACCGCACACTTAACACTGCCGCCTTTCCTCAACCAAAACTTATAATCCTTAACGGTACAATTAGTCGAACTTACCCGGTTTGTCTGGAGATGGAGGAGTAGCAGAACTCCACGCCCCCCTCCCCCACCACTGTCAACCTCAGACTCCCGGGCAGGGGGGAGCGCTTTCCCGCCCCGACACACGGCGCTGTGATTGGCCGATTCGAATGATTTGCGCCAAAACTAATGCCCACAACACATAAACGCTACGATTGGCCGATTCGAGTGATTGCCGCCAAAACTAATGCCCACAATACATAAACGAGAAAGACTGACAAAGACCCGCTAAAAAAAACTTTACCCTTTACTCAGACGCAACTGTATCGTTTATTGTGGTAGACTCTGCCTCGATATTCAGAGATCATATGTTCAAGTCTAGTATGGAAAATGAATCGCTCATGCAGGGGAGCTACGAAGACACCACCACCCAACTGTATCACCTGCTTCGATATCTAAACACTAGAGGTCGTACGTCGTATGCTAAAGTTTAATATGCAAAGTAAATCGCTAATGAAGCGGTGCTATGAAGCCTTCTTTGCTAGCTAGAATACGGTCCGTACTTTTAATAATACAGGTAATATAGTAGCCAGTCATAAGGTAACAGAAATCCTCCAACTCAAAAAGTAATTAGAAAAAAAAAAAGTTCGTCTTACTGAAAGGGTAAATCGAGGGGACACTAAGCTATACACACACACACACACACACAACAATCGGTCAAACTAGAAAATGATGCTGGTCACGAAGAGGTGCTATGGAAAGGATGTAGAGCCATACCACTGCCTTTTTCTCACGAGTTACATGGATTAATAATATGGAGGGAGAGAGAGAGTCATAATTATCACCAAAATGTTCGTCTCGTTGTAAATTTCACTGCATTGTACTTAATTTATTATTTTGAATAAATATATATTAATACATTTTGTTTTTTATCATTGCCTTGGTGCCTTGTATCTTAAAACTCATCTGTACTTGACCCCAGTGGACTTACGGCTGTAGCTGCCCGTTCCCTGCAGTCCACATCTTCCTTTTGGGAGGACAAGGGAAGGATTGGTGGGACGTTTGTATAATCAGGCAGCTCCACCGACCGGTTATATCAGTACCACTACGTGAAGGTGTCCCTCTCGAGCATCAAAGACGTTAAACATTATAGGGGATCGTTCTTAAGCACATCTCTCTCTCTACGTTCGAGCTTGAGAATCTATACATCATTCATTACTCCCTTCAAGGAGCACACACAGTACATTACCCCTTCAAGGAGTACACAGAGTATATTACATCTTCAAGGAGCACACAGAGTACATTACCCCTTCAAAGAGTAAACATGGAGTACATTACCCCTTCAAGGAGTAAACATGGAGTACATTACCCCCTTAAGGAGTAAACATGGAGTACATTTCTCCCTCAAGGAGTAAACATGGAGTACATTTCCCCCTCAAGGAGTAAACATGGAAAACATTACCCCGTCAAGGAGTAAACATGAGTACATTATCCCTTCAAGGAGCACACAGAGTATATTACCCCTTCAAGGCGTACACAGTATGTACATTATCACTTCAAGGAGTACACAGGGAATACATTACCCCCTTCAAATACACAGGGAGTACATTATCCCCTTCAAGTATACAGGGAGTACATTACCCCCTTCAAGTACACAGGGAGTACATTACCCTGCTTCAACTACACAGAGGGTATATTACCCCCTTCAAGACGTACACAGGGAGTACATTACCCCCTTCAAGTAGACAGGGAGTACATTACCCCCTTCAAGGAGTGCACAGGAAGTACATTACCCCTTCAAGGAGTGCACAGGAAGTACATTACCCCTTCAATGAGCACAGGAGTACATTACCCCCTTCAAGGAGTATGCAGGGAGTACATTACCCTCTTCAAGGAGTACATTACCCCCTTCAAGTAGTGCACAGGAAGTACATTACCCCTTCAATGAGAACAGGAGTACATTACCCCTTCAAGGAGTACAGACAGAGCCCCGTACTCTCGTAGGTACCTAACACCTCTTCCTCAGCCATTTATTTTTGGATATGGGTGGTTAATATCCTTTTGTATATTATTTACACAGTATGGTCATGTTTGAAGGATTTACATAACACAGAAGAGAACAGTAGGGTGTAATAAGCAAAATAAGTAGCTAAGGAAGAGGTGTTAGGAAGCCAGAGTCTAACATTCACACCCTATATGTCTGAAGCCGAACTGATCCTCTACTGTGACCTTGACCTTCAACTGGTTATTCTCTTTTTCTTCTTTGCTTGACCCTCAACCATTCCACTGTTTCGTTCAAATTTTGAAAGTGTTGAAGCTGACTTTGACCTGTTATCTTGACCTATGACTGAATGTTATACTACTACTACTACTACTAATAATAGCGCCTGGTGGTTTAGTGGGCAATTAAGGCGCTTCAGTTAGATTGAGCCAGTGAAGGTTTATATCCAGATGGTTGGGGTTTATTGCTCACGTTATGCCACTCAGGGATGAGTGAGGCTGGTCGCTCCCATCTTAAATGTCAGAACCAACTTGCCTAGCCCCGGGTTCCTACGCTCATGGGGCAACGTAGGATTGGATGCTGGATGGATGAATAATAATAATAATAATAATTTGGTCCAGTTCCATTCAATACAGTTTTCCATAATCTTGCTTATGAATAATATACAGATGTTACATGTACAATGTATGAGATCTTCAGCCAACTGTACCCAAAAATAACAATAAACCCGCTTGCGCACATTAGAACCTGAACCTGGACCACCAAAAATATGATCAGTGGCAAGGGGAAGTGTTGGAATTACTTTCGTATAATTAGTTACAGAATTGATGCATAACCTTGCCGGACGATCCACGCTAAGCAGCTCACATAACTGTACGAAATACATCATTATACAGTACTCAGCTAGAGAGGGAGGCAGCTTCATGTCGTGGTACTGACATGGCTGGGTGGCTCTGCTGACTAGTTGTGCAAATGCCCCACAGATCTCTTCCTGTTCCCAGAAAGGAGGATAGTGGACTGTGGGAGAGGGGCAGCCTCAGTCTGCAGTCTACTGGGTTCACAGTCACATGAACCTGGGATTACAGCTACTACTACATCATCAGACATAGAGGTTAACACATGTGATAACTCCACCAATAAAAAATATTCAAGTCAAACTGTTCATAATTTGGTAAGAGAAAACTCTGATCACATACGTCCTTTTTTTGCCTTTATTGGACAAATGGAAATTGGTGTTAAGTTAATACATCCTTGGACTGGTGTCCTTCGGGGCAACCAATGAGTGGCTTCAGTAGTTGGCTTTATTGATATTTATCCGTACAAGAAAATATACAATAAGGTAATCAATATAAACCTTAGGCTTACTCCTAGCTACAATAAGATACAAATCACTGTTAAAATCTAATTTGGAATATGATGGAAGAGAAGAAAGAAAAAAAAATGCTTATTCCATGATTTCTATTGCACTGCTTGTCTGTTCTCATGATTTGAGTTATGGAGCTAATTTGACTTTCATGTTAATATACGTATGACGGAAGCACACTGTAATTGGGAAAAAGAAAGAAAAAAATTTATATATATGTATATACGTAGTAGGAACGTTATTTTTATATAGTGAAATAAGTGACATAGAAAAGATGCCATCTATCTGTCTTTAATTTAAGACATTCAAGTTGGGTTCTCTGAATTCTTTGTACTTGAAAGCATCCTGTTCAAAGAGTCAAATGTGTTATCACTTATAAAGACAAGGGAGGATGAACTGTATAAGTGTTCCGAGTTCAAAGTGAAGGAACTGGATAAACACAGACACACGAACACACAATATGGAGAGTGATGTAGGAAACACTGAGAAAAGAGGGTTGAAGGCAAGACTCCAGGCAGCGGTTCTGTCCATGGCTCTTGTTTACTTTTTATGGCACTCTTCAGTAATCCTACAATTTATAGTTATTCTCTTGCAAATTTTTACCTCTGCAATTTTTATTAGTCAATTTTACATATATATTTTGCTTCTTCTTTATATACATATACATCTATATATCTTACATACATCTTTAAATATCCTTCTTGGTGGGATGGCAGGACAGAACCCCAAGTCTGGCTTCGTAAGAGGCTCGCAGGCCAGTGCTCAGTTCTCAAGGTTTCAGAGTCTTGATTCTCAAGGCTTAGAAAAGGCTTAGTTGAATTTACACAAGCCTTTGTGGACTAGGCATTAAAAACCTCTTGCAAGTTTGCACAAACCTTCGTTGAAAAGGCTTTAAAAGTGAGCTTGATTTTTTTTTTTTTTTTTTTTTTTTGTCATTAGAAGAGGAACGAACATCAGGAAATGAGATCAGAGAACCGCACTGGCCTGGTTGCCAGAGTAGAGTCAAGATCGGACATTAATAGGAAAAAATCTAGGTCTAGATTAGGCTACTACGGAATAATAAAATGGAATACCATATTTTGGAGGGAAATGTTGAGAGAGCAAATGGGGCAAAAATAAATTTCTTCGCATAGTCATGGACATTTAAGGATCTTTCTTTATATCACACATTGAAAGTCACCTCTAGCAGCTACGTTGGAATGCTTATTGAGAATGCAAACATCTTCCATTTTAACCATCTACAGAACTTTTTTTTTTTTTTAACTCATTCTTTGCGCCCGATATATATATATATGTTTATATACAGCGAGATTCCACAGAGAGATGAAAAGGCACACGACACCGTTCCAACAAGATGGCTCTGGGTCACACTATTAAAAGCACAGCACAGAGTACTTGTTCGTCCTGGGATTTGAACATTAGGTAAACTTGTAATCCCTTTTAAAAAATGGTAAATTCAGCATTTACAGTTTCAAAAAGCAACATTATAATTTGCTTAAACTTAACTCATCAGGGCGAGCAAATACCCGGGCTAACGTTCCCAGCATGACCCTCTGTCGCTAATTGCTGTCCGTCACCAGTTACGTACAGCGCTCTCCAAAGTTTCTAGGTCCTTACTTCCTAAAATGGTTATGAACAAATAGCAAAGGGGAATGTTAGAGACTTTTTTTTTCTTTTTCTTTTTATCCAAACCTCCTTGCCATTGGTGCTCAAGTAGCCAATTATTTTCCAGAGTTCCCTGCCTCAAGTACAGTACAGAGAGCCATATGTAGCCACCAATCATGAGACGAGACGAGAGAACGGGATCGGGTGAGGCAGGAATGCTACTGGTTGAGTGTTTGGACTGTATGTTTTGTGTGTTCATGTGAATGTGTGTAGAAGGGGGGTGAGGCTGAGGTTAAAGCAAAGAAAACAGCGAGGAGAAGGAAGGTTGGGAAAATGGATGAGAGAGAGTTGAAGCTGGGATTATGAGGAAGGGTGATACCATGATGAAGGGTGAGATGGAAAAAACAAAAAAGATGGGGAAGGTAAAAATGGGGGGAGGAAAAGGTTATGGGTAAGAAAGAAATTGAGATGAGGGAGGCTGAGGTTATGGTGAAGGGAGAGATAGTGAAGAAGTAGTTTGGAGTTAAAGGGAAAGGAGATATGTGAAGTTAGGGTTATGGGAACAGGATAGATGTAGAAGGAGGGAGTGATGAGAGATTTAAGGTGGAAGGCATGACAGTAATTTTCAGGGACAAGACAGGAAAAGGTGTGGTAGTATGAGGCAGGGGTGTAGTGTGTGGTAGTGTTGAAGCAGAGTATGGTGGGGTGTGGTAGAGTGAAACTAGGTGCAGTAGAGAGATGAAGGGAGGTGGTGTGTGGTAAAAGATTGCTTTGAGGCAGGGTAGGTATGTGACAGAGTGAACAGGGTGTAATGTGGTGGAGTGAGCCAGGAATGTGGTGCAGTAGTGAGGCAGGGGAGTGGTGTGTTGTAGTGAGGCAGGGGAGTGGTGTGTTGTAGTGAGGCAGGGGAGTGGTGTGTTGTAGTGAGGCAGGGGGGGTGTTTTGGTTGTGAGGCAGGGGTGGTGTTAGGTCGTGAGGCAGGGGTGGTGTTAAGTTGTGAGGCAGGGGTGGTGTTTTAGTTGTGTGAGGCAGGGTGAGGTGTGGTGTGGGAGTGAGGTGACTGGGGTTGCCTGCCAGAGGGCCCCCTGACCTACATGAAGTGTGGTGCTCGAGGCCTCCTGCACAGGCCCCACACACTCAGGTTTGGGGTCTAAGAGGGAGGTGAGGTGAAAGACTTTGGGCGGCATTCTTGTGCAGGTAGGAAGCTTACTATTACCTCTTCCATGTTAGTTTATTTCAGTCTCTGGGATATTATCATTATCATGCATGTTACTTATGCAATCTATTTTGTTTTGAAAAAGATGTTAAGTAACATACCAGACTAGTAAGGTATAATATGGAAAACTAATCATTAAGGAAGAGATTTTAAAAAGCTTCCTAGGTCGACAAGAATACGGCACTTTGACTGGGAGCCTTAGTGGTCGACGCTGCCAGTTAGTCACCTATCATGGACGTTAGTCTGTGTGAAGCCTTGGGTCAGGCTCAGGGTGATATGGAAGCACTCTGGTACACTATTGTGGTGAATTACGGTCTCTATACAAAATAAATTTGCATATGTATACTTGATAAAAATAAAATTCTAAATGTTATCCACATTCCTAACAAGATCCTATTAGAAATCTCCAGTAGTCGTTCTGGCACAATCGTTGCTTACAACCAAGTTAAACTGGCATTTCATTTGGAAGTAGAAAAAACAGTAGAGGAACAAAAAAAAGTTGCAAACTCTTAAAAGATGCATGGGATCTGGCGACAAGTACAAGAAAACGGAAAATTACCTAGACTAGCATATGACTAACAGCACGACTATAACATGGGAGTAAAATCCATGTCACAAGTCTGGGGCTAAATAAAGAAGTACAGAAGAATTTATCTTAACACTTTTCCTTATTTTTTTTTTTTTAGAAAAGAACTACACAGCATGCCTTGGAAATCTAGAAAATAGAGAGATTGCACATGAGATTATTTTGGACTAGCAGTATGACACAGCCAGCCATCACGGACCTTTGGCTTTGTGTTTATCTCCCTCCTGAGAATTGAATTTAGAAATTAGTTTATATATATATCTTTCTCTCTTTGAGCCAAAGACCTGGGGTGGCTGGCAGTGTCACCAACAAGGATGCTGACACGAGGCACAAGGGATCCACTATAGAAGGCCAGAAGCTGAGACTGACTCCTGGCACGCTTATGGAAGACAGTGGATTTATCAGCGGAATACCTGCGCATCATCCTGGCCTTTTATTCTCGTGGGCTTGGAAGGCTTTCTAGAACCTCTTCCTTAATGGTTTACTTTTCATATTACAGCTTAGTATTCTCTCATAGGTTATTTCTAATATTTCAACACTGACATATAGTACTGTAGTTTGCTATAGTATAACAGAAGATATTAATATGCCATGTGTAGAGATAAAGTGGTGAGAGATGCCAGAAAGCCTCCTAAGATATGAGAATACATGCCTTGGTTTCTTGCAGTGTTGCCTGTCATACGGTCGGCCACATCTGCCTCAGTGCCACCGCAAAGACCCTTACGATAGACCTTCTCACATTAATTTCCTTCAGAGTTGCTGCTTGATTGGCAAAAAACAAATCATGGACTGTTTGCTCTCATACAAAATAACATTCAAATACCTTTTACAAAATAAGTTAGAAAATTATTTATACTTGTCATCCTTATACTGTTATTCATCACATTGTAAAATCTAAATGGACACCCAGCCTTGCTAATCAACACAGCTTAATATGAAATGGTCTATACAGATACTCACATCACTGTTTGGCCTCGACTTCAATGAAAACGAATAGGCCTATATGGCAATGAAGAACAACATAAATAAAAAATCCAAAAAAATAAAAAATAAAATAAAATAAAATAAATCACTTCAACTCTGCAGGCAATACACTTCAAAATGCAAGAAGAGCAATAAATGAGTATTCTTTATAAAAATGTACACTTTAAATCCTCCCTTTCCTGGGCAACACTGCTTCTTCTGCATGTACACGTGAGTATTGGACAGGTACCGTACCGGGCTGGAGGTGATTTAGGCCTAACCCGCCTTGGTTTCATTGCCTAACTAGTGAAAATCTACAGAACTACGAGACAGATATAAAGAGATTTGAGAGAGAGATAAATGGAGAACGAAGTCCTCATCTATATGGACAGAAATGAAGTGAAATAAAGCTACGAGAGGAAGACTGAGGTGTAAGCGAGGGAAGAAAAAGAGGTAATGAAAAGGGAAACTCTTCTTCCCCTTTCTTCTAGCCTGGAGGATCCCAGAGAAAGATCCCTAAGAGGCCAAGTAGATAAAAGTGTTTGGCATATGCAAATTCACATTAATCCTATTTCAAAAGTAAATATAACTTTCAAATAACAAAGAAACACTGCATAGTATGTCCAGGTAAATCTAGCAATGTAAATAGCACATCACTTGACATATTGCACACCAAGCATGCAGGTTCCTTTCTTAACAATATGTCAAGTACAAGAAACATTAAATAACTTTGTTTTTCACCGTAATAATATTTTGATCATGAGAGATTTCGTTGCAAGACACCGTTTTGATTTGTAACACACTTGGAAGTGAGATAACTTCCCGTGATGAGTTCGTTGTTTCAATGCTTTGTAATACAGCACTGTGTTATTTATATCTCCTGGGATGACACCACAATATTTATTTCCTCCCAGAACAACACCCCACACTCACACTGCATCTTCTTCCTCTTTCACAGTCACCGGTGTGGTTGCCTGAGGCTCTGGTGGAGAGGTGGCAGCAGCTGGAGGGGATGTAGGAGTAGCAGGGGGTGAGCCAGCATCCCTGGAAGCCGTCTCATTTAATGGGGAAGTGAGCGGAAGTGGAGTGACAGGCGGTGGAGGGATGGTGTCAGTTGAGGCAGCAGCGACGATGACAGACACCCCGGATCCACTCATCCCAACACTGCTCGATCCATTCACCCTGACAATGCCTGATCCATTTGCACCACTCTCACCTCCAGCACTCTCTGGGGGGGAGGGCACAGGAGTTGAAGGTTCCGAGGTGGGTGGGAGGCCAGGAGCGTCAGGGTGGAAAGGCTTGCAGTAGGAGTAGCGATGGTTCATGTGCTGTGAGTACGAGCCCGAGTGAGAGAAGCGCTTGAGGCACTTCTGGCACTGGTACGGCTTCTCACCAGTGTGTAGTCGGCTGTGCTCAGTTAGATGGTGCTTGTGCTTGAAGGCCTTGGTGCAGAGATCACATTTGAATGGACGCTGGCCTGTGAAAATTTTTTGTTGGCTATTTATATATACCATCTTTTCAGAAAATTTAAGGAAAACACTGGCTTGTGATTTTTTATTACTTTTTTTCCTACTCATATGTACTCATAAAACCATCTCTTCCATAAAAATATCAGGAAAACTGAACAATAAATATGACATTTCCAAAATAACATGACATACTACAGAAAAAAGGAAAAGAAAAAAAAGAAAAAAAGTGAAACATGACATTTGGCTCACCTGAGTGTTCATATTTGTGCCGTGCAAGAGAGGACTGCTTGTTGAAGGATTTGTCACATTGGTTGCACTGGAATACCCCACTCTCTTCCTCACGTCGCCTTTTGCGACTCTCATCACCACTGTCGTCATCCTGGAAAGTCAAATTTGAGTTGGTGAAAAATACCAAGTAGAATATTTCCACACACAACACATGGTGGCCCAAGTATCAATATGTTCTGTCCATGTTTCAAAATAGTAAGTATGGAAAGAGATGCAACATTTTTATAAAAGATGTACGTTGTTCTTTGAATTCTGAAATGCTGTACAATACATTATCAATGGATATTTTTCACACATGAAAATATTAATTACTCTACTCAAGCTAGCTTGTTATTATAATCTTTTAATATGGAACCCCTGGTGTTGTTTTGGCTAAACACAGAAATTGTATTCCTACTCCATCATCAAAGTATTGTAAATCTCACCCGGGGCCTCTTGTCACTGGCATCTCCGTGGTCCGGGTAGAGTGCTGGCAGGCCTAACTTGGCTCCATGGAGGATTTGAGCCAACTTGCACTGTTCAGAGATCATAGATGGGAGACTGGGCAGGGAAGCCAAGCCCCCAGACTCCTTGGCCTCCCCCACATTATTGTTGAGGGAGTTGGGTGTGGGGGTGCGGGACTCGGACTTGTATGAGATGGCTAGTGAAGTGGAATCAGCATCGGAGTCTGAGTACACAGAAGCTGGTTTTGGAGATGCCGAGGGGGAGGACGTGGAGGACTTCTTGGTGGAGAGGTCAAGTGGCTGCTCATCATCAGCATTGTCAGCACCATCTGCCGGGGTGGGTGAGCTGTGGCCTGAGTGGTGCAGGGGGTACATCAGCCCAGGGGGGGCCAGCAGGGACGGGTACCGGTAGTAGGGACTCATACTCAGGGGCTTGGTGGCTGCCTGAGATGAGGTGGGCGGAGCAAAGCCAGGCGGGGTGTAGCTGCCGGCAATGTGGCCAGGTGTACTGAAAGTTGTGGTATAAGCCGGTGGGGAGTAGGTAGAAGGTGTTGGGGTGATGGAGCGGCCCTCTCGCCGGTCACGGGCACGTGCATTCTGGAACCACACCTGCACCACCCGCACTGGGTGGCCCGTCTTCTCAGCAATGGCCAGTAGTTCTTCCTTCTTGGGCCGAGGGTTGATAGCATAGCGGGCACGCAGAATAGCAAGCTGCTCCTCCCTGATCACTGACCGCACTCTCACCTTCTTTCCATCACTGGTCGTGGTCTCGTCATCTACTATGTGGCCGGAATCTGACTCTCTCTCCTCATCCCTGTTAGATAAATGGCTACTGTGGTATGGTGACAGCATTAAAGGCTGAGGAATGGGCTGGGGGTGAGACAAGTGTGGGTGCTGATGTGGCAAATGTGGCATTGGGGGCATCTGTGGCTTCTGATTTCCAGCAAGATCATGAAGCCTTGCTGCCAGGCCTTCAATCAGCCGTCCCTTGTAGCGCTCAGAGGCAGATGACACTTCTGGAAGGCGTGGACACTGACGGCAGGCATGCAAATAGGCCTCGTTGTGACTCCTAAAGGTTCTGCCACAAAGTTTACAGGAAAGATCATCAGTAATGGTGGCAGAGACCAATCCAGCACCTTGCGAAACAGAGGACACTGTCTCCTCAAACTGATGTTTGGTCACTGTTGTGTTCACACTCTCAAGCATCTTCTTCAGTGTTGACATTCCCTCTTTCTCAATACTACTTGTTAATGATTCTTCCCTCTTCTCATGCTTATTCTCTCCTTGTTCCTGCTCCTGCTGTTGCTTCTGTTGTTGTTCATTATCCTTTTCTTCCTCTTCCTCATCTCTTGTTTCTTCCTTGATGACCAACTCCCCAGGCTCTCTGTCATCATCATCCACATCTTCCTGAGGTGCATCTTCACTGTGATCCTTCTCCCGTTCAGCCTTGTTTAGTGCTGCCTGTGTCATGGTCAGCGACAGCAACGAGTACTGAGGGTGGAGATGGGCTGCCAGGATCAGGGAATTCAGAGGATGGTACGGATTCAGACCCTGGTGCAAGTTCCCTGGTAGACCTTGAGGGAATCCTGGTGTCAGACTGGGGGTACTGAGGCTATTTGGGGATATGAGTGATGGTGGGGACATGAGTAGAGAGTCCCTAGAAATGGGTCTGGTTGGGGAGGAGTAGCCAAGGTCTGCTGATGGAGTAGGGGACTTGTCTTTAGGGAGGATGGGTAGGTAGGACCCATTGAGGACTGGTCGCTTGGTGTTGGGTCCTGGGAACTGGGGGGAGGCGCGGGGCAGGATCCCATTGGTCCTTCCTCGACCCAGCTGCAAGAAAAGAAAAAAAATGTATATCCTGGAAGGAAATATAGACAATGAAAATACATATCCCTGATGGGGAGGCATATAGGCAAAGAAATATAAGTCTCATGGCATACTGTATTAAAAATCATTATCATTATCCCAACTCTAGCTTCCACTACTTTATTGAGTGAGTAAGATCCTGAAACAGGCATTCCTCATCAAGTCAGGGATGTGATCCAATTTATCACAACTTTTTTCTTACAAATGGTAATGCAAACTGAGTGGAAACTGGCATATAATTTTTTCAGGTGGCAATGAATTTTAATATGCAATTTATAACTTACTGTGACCTAACAGCAAAAAAGAACCATCAAAATGGTTTACTTATACTGAAGACATACTGAAAAAATATTCAGATATAAAAGATGAAGGTACTATCAGCAGATTATCCAGCGTAATGAAGCACACTTCGATTCACTCATCATTCCAGCCTACCAAACAAGGACTGGTGCTGGAGAGGGATGCCTTCACATGGTGGCATCAATAAAGGTAGGTGGCTACACTGCCTGATTGCGGAAATGTTCCTTAACTTCCCTCCTATCCCAAGGAAGTGGACGGCAGACTGCAGGAAAAAGCAGTCCATCAGGTCCACATTCAGATGAGCCTCGAACCACACCAACAACAACAATAGAGGATATTTCACTCACCTGGCACTTCTTGGAGGACATATGTGATGAATATGAGCCGGAGTGAGAGAAGCGCTTCCCACAATGCTCACACTCAAATGGCTTCTCGCCACTGTGGATTCTTTTGTGTTCCTGCAATAGAGGAAAATATTAGTTTGGTGAACTTAACATCATGCACACACACACAATTACTTATATAGCATTGCCAAGAGTCAATGTACAATTTTCACAGTAGCATGTGTAAGTGGAAAGGAAATAGTACTGGTGTACAGAGGCAACAGAATGACAGCAGGTGATATCGGGTTGATAAGGGGTCAATTCACATTATGAGACAGGAAGTTTTACCGATATATGTGTCAATTTTCCTCCAACTCTGCTCTGATGTGATGATAAACTGTGAGGTATGTTTATATTATATACTGTATAGTACTGGTATAGATGTACAACATGTTGTGCTATTGGAAACTTTTAGCATCATCATCATCCCAAGTCTTATTCACATCTAAAAATATGGTTCAAAATAAGGCCAATACTTCATGAATTTCCCTTTTCATGATCATTCTGACTTTTTTCCACCAAGTGATGGGGCAAGGCAGGATACATAAAAAGAGAAGTGAATGTATGAAAGTGGGAGAACTAGCTATCTAGTAATGTGTTACTACAGGTACTATTATTACCGTGACTAGTAGTAGTGGTGGTTGGGGGTTTACTCACTGTCTCTCATGTTTTTTTTCTTCTGCTTTCTGGATCATACCTCACTCCATCTTTTGGTGTGAAAAGAGGATGGGATGATGATGATGATGATGTAGAAGCAGTAGTGGTGATGGTTGTGGGAGAGGCTGTGGGAGGTATAGATAGTGGTGGTGGTGGTGGGAGGTGTTGATAGTGATACTGGCAGTGGGGGTGAGAGGATGGGGGAATTACAGCATGTTCATTTGTTTGTTCATTAAACCATAATTGGCATAATTTTTGGCAAATACTAATGGCTCTTCTTTCCTAACTCTTCTTCTCTCTCTCTCTTTCTCCATCTCTTTCCATCATTTACTTCCTCTTCTACTGAAATATATTATCACCACCAACATCATTAAAACCATCTTATCTCTCATTCCCACCTTAGGAGGAGATAAGGTAGGATTAAGGAACGTGAAAAATTATGAAAATGTGTAAATACTGTACTTTAAATCATACCTGGCCTACTTCAGTGAGTGCTAAATCAAATCAAGAGGTGCTATATGACATCGCTCGGCCCCATACCTTGAGGTGGTGCTTGAACTTGAATGCCTTGCCGCACTCCTCACACTTGAATCTCCTGAGCACATCGGACTCCTGGTGTGAGATCATGTGTCGCTGTAGCCGGTGGATGTTGGCAAACTTCTTGTGGCACACCGAACACGACTGCTGGAAGTGAGGGGGAACGTTAGTTATGCTACAGAACAAAGTTCTATAGCTAAAAATTTTAATCTTACAAAGGGTAGCCACAAACTGCCTTCATGTCACCTTGTTATCTGTTTTGTGGCTGCTCTTCCTCCAACTTACACCACCCTCATTCATATACTATACCTCTCCATCTCATCCCACTTCATCAGTCTCCTCCTTTCCCTCCCTCCCACCCTTTTAATTACTCCTCACATTAAAACCCTTTTTAGTCTTCATAAGGCACATATGGTTTACGTATCTTAATCCACTGGACCACCAGGCATCTATTTGCTGGGTATAATTAACATCCAACAAAGTAAACGGGGATCTAGGTTACACAATACCATCTGGCTTAGTCATTTTGTGTACGCATCACCTGAAGGTAAGTACTACATCAAGTGAGTGGATAAGGGGCACTCTCACCTACTATTGATGGTTTTGGGCATGATATTAACAGTCTATGTCGAGACAAGACACACATTTAAAAAAATGTGAAAATGTAATGCACAAAAGAAATCAAGGAAACTACAAAGTCTTCAATACTGACGAAAATACGACCTAATGGGATGATTTAGTCATGGTAGTGTTTATAATCCAACAATCCAGCTACTGCATGAAGGTGTGAAGTTATCACTACTCAAATCACCAATGTGGAGTGGATGAAAAGTGAAAGACTGACAAGGAGTGTGAGTGTGAGTGAGACGGAGGGGGAGAGAGGGAGGGAGAGGCCAAGGATGAGATGGAGAGATTGAGTGGAGAGGTATATGGGGGGGGGGGGGAGGCTGGGAGAAGGGCAGTGAAATGGCGTTGGACAGGGCGACATGGAGGCGATTTGTCTGCGGCCATCCCTTTCGAGATTAAGGCGTCGCAATAGAAAGATAGATAGATCAACCTTTATTTTAAACGCCATCGGAGGTTTCGTAGTGCTGGTATTTATGTTGCATATTACACCTTAATATTCTCTCTCTC
>JAGKTI010005081.1:0-18226 GCA_018397915.1 Birgus latro
TTTCGGGACTTTGGCGAAAGCTTTGCCATTGCACTTGACATCTCAAAGGCTTTTGATCGAGTCTAGCATAAGTCTTTAATTTCCAAACTGCCCTCTTACGGTTTCTATCCTTCAATCTGCGCCTTCATCTACAGCTTCCTCTCTGGTCGTTCCATAGCCGCTGTTGTAGACGGCCATCGTTCATCTCCTAGATCCATCAATAGTGGTGTTCCTCAGGGCTCTGTCCCATCACCAACTCTCTTCCTTTTATTCATCAATGACCTCTTAAGCTGTACATCTAACTCTATCCACTCGTACGCTGATGATTCCACCCTTCACTTTTCCATTCGGTTCTTGCAACATTCATCTCAACAGTTATTTCAACAAACAAGGGATGAGGCTATGGCACACCTAATGTCTGACTTGGTTCGTATCTCTGACTGGGGTAAAAATAATCTTGTTGTTTTTAATGCATCAAAAACTCAGTCTTTACACCTATCAGTCCGACACAATCTTCCACAGGAGTACCCACTAATGTTCAATAACATTCAGCTCAATCCTGCATCATCCTTGAACATGCTTGGGGTTACATTTACTCAGAACTTATCTTGGAGAGATCATATTACATCTCTTGTAAAATCTGCTTCCAAGAGATTAGGTGTGCTAAGCCGACTCCGTACCTTCTTTACCCCCACACAGTTGTTGACTTTATACACGGGTTTTATTCGCCCCTGTGTAGAGTACAACTCTCATGTGTGGGGAGGCTCCCCACACACAGCTCTTCTCAATAGGGTGGAGTCAAAGGTCTCATTAAATCTCCTCCTCTTACTGGCTTCTTTCAACCTCTGTCTCTTTGCTGCACTGTTGCATCTTTATCTCTTTTCTATCGCTACTTCAATCTTCACTGTTCCTCTGAACTGTCTTCTTGCCTCCCTTCACCTCTACGATGGGTGCATAACACTCGTCTAGCAACAAACTCTCATCAATTTTCAGTCCAGCTCTCTAATGCAATAGTTAACCGTTACTCCCAGTCCTTCATTTATGCAACAGGTCATCCCTGGAACTGTCTCCCTCTGCCTGTATTTCCTACTTCTTATGATCTCCAGTCTTTCAAACGCAGTGTGTCCAGGCATCTTGAAATGAACGGATCGTGAATTTGGCTCTCTTTTGTACTGTTTTTGTTTTCTTTCTTGGAAGGAACAGTTTCCGGGCTCCTGGCCTTTGGTTCCTTCTCTCCTGCATTTAAAATTTTTTTTTTTTTATCATATTCATACGATAATGGATGGGTAGAAGTTTAGCTTCGGACTGTAGATGTTCCATGTTGGGTTACCTGGGTGCAGCATTTGATTATAATTGGACCCTTTTCTGAAGAACTTGTAACTTTGTCCTTTTTGTGTTCTTAATGGCAAAGAACCATGCTATATATACATTTCTGCTTGCTGTGCGAATGAACTGTTTGTCGAGTATGCTCAGGGCTTGTTTATGCTCTCCAAAGTTTGTGCTATTTTTTTGTGTGCTATAAATGTAACGTTTCTGAAATACGAGCAGAGACAGAAAACATCGGAGAGGCGGACCACAGAAGCCCCTCCACCCAAGGAGGAACCAATGAGGAGGCAGGTAAAGTACAGAGCGTTTCTGGCATGACTGACCTACCAGTACAACTACCATATGCCCCTCTCGCTCCCAACCAACGCTGCGCCAGGTACGATGGGAAAGTTACCTAGGTTCCGGCCAGAGCAACCCTTGTCAGGTAAGGGGGGGGATTGTCATCGCAAGCCCGAGTAGTGCCACGGTACAGGCCACCGTCCGTGCTGGGCTAGAGGAAGAGCAGGTCATCGTCCACTCCTCAGCTACCATCCCCTGCAGGGTCGCGACACAGGCCGTCGTCTGTGTTGGACTAGAGGAAGAGCAGGGCATCATCCGCTCTTCTCCTGCAGTGTCCCCCAGGGGCAGCGCCACCACACCAGCCACCATCCGTGTCGGGTCTGAGATAGGGCAGGCCACCATCTGCCCCTCAGCTGCCACCACCTGTGGACAGCGACACAGGCCACCGTCCGTGTTGGGCTCAAGGCTGAGCCGGCCATCATCTGCTCCTCACCTACAGAGGTTCACTCCCCTCTTCAGTGAGCAGGAAAGAGCAGGGCACTGCCTGCTCTCTCCCTGTAGTCCTAAGAGACAGGGGAACCTCTGTATCGGCCTCAGGCCGCACAGGGGAGGCAGAGCAGGCCATATTCTGCTCCTCACCCTCTGACTCTAGGGCGTTTCCTGAAGAGGAAGTCCCTTGCCCGGCCCACCACCCCTCCAGTGGCTGGGTGGGGAATCCCCTCTCTCCCCACAGAGGTGATCCCCTGGAGGACCTGCCGGTGAAGGAGTGTTGGGAAGGCCCCTCTTGGTAGTCCCGGAGTCCTAGCTCTACAACCAGCCTCTCAAGGACAGCCCCACCTGGTGCAGTCCCGACAGAGACGTCGCTGCGGTCCTACCCTGACAGCGACTTCCTCCACCAGGAGTTGCCACAGTCCTACCCTGACGGCGACTTCCCCCACCAGAAGTTGCTGCAGTCCTACCCCGACTGCGACCTGAGAAGTGAGGGACCCCAGCCCCCAGTCACCCCCTGGGCCTGCCAATGACCCCAGGGTGAGGCCAAACCGATCCAGGAGACCGGGCCTCCACTCCCTGAAGTCGGCGCTATCAGGCATGCCTACTCTCCCTCTTCGGCCCAGAGGCCCAGACACCACGTCGGGGCCCGAGGAGAGGTGGGCCTCCTACTACACTGCCCAGTGATACAACTCGGGGAGCCAGGCCCACAACGAAAGTCCCGTGCCTCCTACAGGAGGAACAGTGACCAGTGACTTATCCCCTCCCAGACCTGTTAGTGTGAATCAGCCAAGAAGATATAGTGTCTAGCCCACACCAGGTGGGGCCATGTCTTGTAATGTGAACTCAGTGCCCAAGTTATAATGTAAGTGCACCATGTTATATTGCAATGTCAGTGTCAGAATCTTGCTATAAGTATCTTTGCTGCAACATAACTTTAATGTACATTTTAAGTCCTGTTGTAAGTGGTCTGTGCTTTAACACCCCACGTCCATATATATGTTTTGTACCATCTGTCTTGTGTATTTGTTTAATATCGTGTCTCGCCCTGGAGTTGTGAATTTGCTTAAAATATGTTTGTCAGTTTGGTCTCAGCCGAGTTTTTATGCCCTGTTCTGTCAGTTGTATGCATTGACCCGGTCTTGCCAAGAACCCTAGCATAAACATACGTATTCGGGGAGCAAGGAGTTGACCCTCGAAAACGTAGCATAATAGTTTTAATATGAAGTCTGAAGGCTATAGCCTATGAGCATGGAAAGTGACGCCTAACACTGAGGGGGCTTTGGTGAGGGATTAGGGTAACTGTCCGATGTTAAGTATGTTCGGTTTATGAGTAACAAATGATTTCTGTGGTGATACTATACTGTAATTTCTACTTTCATTTAGCCATGCACTACAGTAGTGAGACAGTTCTGCATGTTTCTAGTGTTATTGTCTACTTGTGGTGCCATTCAAGGATCGTTAGATTATCTGCACAGGAGTATACTGAGATGTTATATTCAAGATTTGGATTGGGAGCACCACGCATAAAGACACTGAACAATGTGGGGGATAGTATTGCTCTTTATGGAATGCCGTTTTGTACTTTTTTTTTTTTACCCTTCTCCTGACAAAGCCAGAGGAAGGTATTGTTATCACAGGTGTCCGTCCATAGAGTTAGATGGCTGAACGTTGAGATTTTCGTTTCCGGAGTAAATCTCAGAAAGTGTTAACTATAAAGTCATGAAATTTCACTTAGTTATGTGTCTTACAGTGAATTGGTGCCTTTGGATAGAACGCTCGATCTTAAGTTTTCTTTTTCGGTCCCACTTTGAGAGTGACTGAGCACTGTGGCACATCGCGATATTCTCCACCATGAGATTGACGAGCTCCTGAACATCCCCTGTGATGGAGAAAGTGATTCTTCCGTTGATGATGATGTTGCTGATCAAGACTACATCCAACCTGAGTTGGAATCAAGCAGCGAGGACGAGATTCAGCTCCCAAGAATGGCGAGGTATACGGCTATCTGCTTGGCTGTATCACACCCCGCATCATCATCTGCACCACTTCTCACCTCACCACGCCGCTCTCGCTCCATGGAAGATTCCTCTAGTGATGAGCACATGAGAAATACGTGGCCGACCCCTCAGGTGAACATCAGCTGCTTTCGTGGGTAGGATCGCCTAAGAAAACACAGGTGAGTGGGAAGAGCTATTTGGTAAAAAATATAAGTTGAGCAGCGTTTTGTTCTACTCACGTGGTGCGCGACGATTCCCACCACCTCCAGCCCACTGCAGCACTGCCTCTTCCCAACCCAGCACCTCCACCGCACCTGAATCTTCCCTTCCCACACCCTCCCTGTGCTTCCTCCCCACAGCCTCAAAATGTGGAGAAAGGAGCAAAAAGTAAAGTAAATGGGAAGGGAAAAGGCAGGGGGAAGAAAAGTGTGAGTCATGGGGAAAGTGAGGCTGTGCCTCACAGAACGTCACTTCACTAAACCTATCACAATAAAAGGGACAAAAAGGAATCCCCCACGCATGTGCCACGTCTGCCAGCACAGCACAGCACGGCCACGGACCCAGCGGAAGGTCACCAGGTACCAATGTGTGGAGTGTGACGTAGGGTTGTGCTTTTTCCCATGCTCTGAAGAGTATCACACCCTCCTCCACTTCTAAGCGTTAGAAAACTGTGTTATGTGCGAAAAAAGACGCCTATGTGTGTTACTGTAATGTATATATAAATTAGTGTGTTATTTCATAAGTAACTGTTATGTAGCTATACTTGAATTAGTGTAAGGATTTCATAATAAGTGCAGTGTAAGTACTTCATAATTATATAACTTATGTAATGTGTCTTGTTTGTTCAAGAAAAGATACACATAGTGAGTACAATGTGTAAGAATAATTCGTTGTGAGAAAAAAGACGCAAATGTAAAATATATTTGTGTGGGAAAACATGTGAAAAATAGAAAATCCAATAATACGAACATTATCGAAAAAATGCCACTCGCTCACTCGAATGTCGTAATGCGCCCCCGCACATAATCGTGCTTGAGGACAGTTCCCACATCATCTGTATACCATCTTAGAGTGTTCCTGGATCATTTGGGATACCCATGAAAAGAACGAAGATCTCCTACCTAAATCTTTGGGTGTTGGAGGCGGCCGATGAAGTCTACGGGCGTTACTCCGAACATTTCAGCTGCCCGCCGAGGGAGATGCGACCTCAAAATCGACCTTTTAGGCTTCTGTGAGTACTTTTATGGTTGTTCTCCATGTTTCCTCACCATTCCTAACCCATCTAGCAAAAAAAAAAAAAGTCGAAAAGTGGCCGGCGCTGGGGTGCCATGAAAGTCCAAGGGGGCCAGCACTCGTTGGGTTGGTTTTATCACGCTAGTTCCACTGCCGTCCACAAGGAGAAGGCCTACAAAAGGTACTGGAGCCAACCCACCCCTGAATCTCATCTCTGTCATCCTTGTGCGAATACTGCAGAATGTGTAAGAAATTTAATACAAATACCAGTTTAGGACCCTTCACACATTCTGAAACAGCCAGTGGTTACTGAAGTGGCTTATTATGTACCCAGAAACTATAAGATTGTAAAAGGTTAGAAAAACGCATGCCACTGTGAATATTGATATATAGGCTAGTGGCAAAGATATGAAATGAGGAATCCCTGGCATCTTTATGCAGATGCCGCCACGCTGCCAGGCGCACGATTATAATTCTAGGGATAAGTCTCGGACCGTCAACATAAACACACCGATTCTCAGGCACTTAAGAGTGACGGTGCCTGTGTTTGTTTGTACAATGGTAACCTGCTCGTCGGATTCAAGAAAAAATACTAATCAGTATCCTTATATGGCTGAAGTTAAAGGCTGGGCGAAATTTGCGTCTGCTAAGAAGGAACCAAAACAACGACAGCTCTGGTATTATGAGATAATAGATGTAAACGGAATGGAGGATGGAAGGCCACGAGATTCCATGTAATATGTTTAAGACATTTTACTGACTGGATAGGATATGGGTTATCATTCCAATTTGTTAATAAATGGGGGTCTGGGAATACCAATAATTTCAGCTTAAACAGTCCATCTCGATTCACCTACACTCTTGCCATCAGTTGGTTCAACTTGATCCAATAAATCGGGATACTCAAGAGAGTTTCTCACTAGCTCTATTAGTTTTCCTTTACTATATCTCGAATGAGGCACTGATCTTTGTCTTAAGTATTGCTTAAGCTGTGCAACAGTCCATTTTTCACGGGAATTCGGTTCCACACTGCACGGGGTGAATCACGCAACTGGGATCGGTCAGCTAGGATGCTTTTGTTATTGTTCATGCCGGTAAACATATATCTCGGTATAAGTGCAAGATACGACATACAGTGTTGCAGTGATTAGGAGATGACTGCCACGTAATGGAACGTACTGCAACGAAATTGAACGAATTCACTGAATGCTGCTGTTTAAAGAAAAATGAGTGGTATGTACCGAATATATCCCAAGACGAACGCACTCATCAACGAACACAAGGACAAAAAGCACTTGTAGTTTTTGTACAATGTTGCATAAATATTACATGTTATACAGAAAACAAATGAGAAAAATACTGTTAAGAAGCGAGATTTGCCAGTTAGGTGCTCGGGAAGCTTCTTGGTGTTTCTCGTACAGTAGTTCTGGTACCGGTACGAGTCAGAGTTGTCAGTTTGCCTGCTGTTTGTGAGCGTATTTGTTTCGTAAGTTATGCATTAATTTTTGTGCTCTTTTTCTTTATGATCTTTTATTTATGTGATTGTTAAATTATGTAATTTATTTTAAGTTTGTATGGTGAATGATTTAGAGTTTAATGTAAGAAGACTCTGGCATGTTTTGATGTCTCCTAATTGGTAACTGTTAGCTGTCGCCCCGTCGAGTTTGTGCTAGAAGTTTCACGAGTAATGAAAGCTTATATAAGGATGGGGAAGGGACTAGTTCAACCCCCCTGTTTACTGCCATCCTCTGACGGGCTCTCCACCCTGAGCCCGATCCTCCCAAGGGAGGAAAATCTCAACAACAACAACAACAACAACAACAGGGACTAGTTCAAGTTCAGTCAGTTTTCAGTGCAGTTTGAGTGTAGTGCAGTGTCAAGGCAGTGAAGTTTCTATATTTTCGGTACTTGTGAAAACAGTGAAGTGTTGGCAATGAGGTGCTTGTGAAGATTGTTTATCAACAGTACCTGTGAAAATAGTGTTGTCAAGCATTAAGTGTAATTACTGTTAGTAAAGTTTGTATAGGTCCAGTGCTTGTGAGGACAGTGAAGTGATGTTGGAAAGCATTCAGTGTAATTAATTGGGAGAATAAAGACAGTCAGCTTAGAAGCCAATGATTATTCACCACGTCTGAGCTGATCTTGTGTACTGTACACCTAAACGCTGACCAAAGGAAGAACAACTCACTGGGCAACATTGTTAGAAAAATTCTGTGTATCACTCCTCTCTAGCGAGAGTTAATCTAAATTGAAACAATGGTAAATTTGCATAAGTCTCGTGAGTAAATTAAGGCAATTAAATCCCCAAACTCAACAGCAAATCCTCTCCTCATATACTAGCTAGTTCCCAAAGATTTGGCCAAATTCATAAGGTCACTTAGCTATATATTTAGTCGGACATCAGATGACGACGGACGTAATGTTTCAGTCGATTTCCTAGGCATCCAGGCGTCCTTCTAGGGATGTACTTACAAGTGCTAGCTGAACGGTGTCTGCTAATGGGGTGCATGAATATGGCGGGTTTCTTCTCCCTCATGAGATTGAAGAGTTGCTAATTATTTATTAACTACAAGGCTAAATACAATTAAATTACTTCGTGAAATATGCAAGGTGAATCTAACTTGATTTAATCTTAGTTTTAATTAAACTAAACCAAATATTACCCTTTTAACTATGAGGATATATATTAAACGCACGTCTGCTTTTTACGTGAGGCTTTTCATCCTCCTGACACGTCACACTCACGCAGACGCAGTGAGGCCGATGGAAAATTCCTAAGTATTTACATGTATGTACAATATAGTTGTCCACAAGGGCTAAATGCAGTGGCATTTAATTTATTAATAATAAGAATTATTAACAGGACGTAATCTCTGGGTTATTAAACCTTCTGAATTATTATTAGCCATTCTGGAAGTTTTCCTCTGCCCTTTAACAGCGACAATTATTGCAAAAGTAAAGAGCAAAACTGCTCTAGGGGAAAACATTTCCCACAGTTTTGGGGCCGGGCGAAAAATGATACGCTGTATCATATAATTTGGCCCTTACCCAGGAGCTCTCTCCACAGATCTCGAGAGCCCTGTGCTGCGACCCTTCTAGGTCGCGCATCTTGACGCAATTGTTCTCCACCATCTTCTGTTTCCGGGGTAGCTGTTAACTCAGAGGGCACCAGTTTATCTATAGTTTTCATACTGAGATGTCCCCTACATTAAATTTTTACAAGTCTCAGCACCCCCTTTGAGTCTGGATGTGTGGAAATCACCTTAGCTAATGGCCATTGGGATCTTGGTTGTTCCGTTTTTACTAAGACCACATCTATGTTTATAACTGATTTGTTGCTGGCAGTTTGGGCCCCATAATATCTTTCCCTTAGGCTCAAAAGATGTTCTTCACTCCAATGTCTATTTCAGATGTTCAATACCCTTTTCAGACATTGGTATCCCTCGCGCAGATGTTGTCCTAGTTCGTTATCTCCTATTGTAGGATCATTTATTTCCTCCTGGATATCCACACAAGGTACCGGATGAAGTTTCCTGCCATGCAACATATAAGCCGGTGTCAATGCTTCAATTCCAACGCTAGTATCATGTATATAGGTTAACGGTCTTTCATTAATCCTAGCCTTAATTTCAGTTGTCACCATTCTCAGTTCCTCTCTGGTGATCTTAGTTC
The DNA here is from genome assembly GCA_018397915.1 of Birgus latro. Taxonomy (NCBI): domain Eukaryota; kingdom Metazoa; phylum Arthropoda; class Malacostraca; order Decapoda; family Coenobitidae; genus Birgus; species Birgus latro. The sequence goes on from JAGKTI010005081.1 coordinate 8,979, forward strand.
TATGTTAAGTTTTTCTTAGGCAGTTCTTTACTGTTCCAATCATTCGTCCTGTAAATCCATTTTGCCATGGTGCTCTTGGAGCTATGAACCGCCAGGTACAATTTCGGATTCCCAGAGCCGACATAACCTTTGGGTCATTCATTATGTTCAAAAGCAGAGGTGCTGCTCCAACAAAATTGGTTCCGTTGTCGCTTATTAATTTGGTAGGACAAGACCTTCTTGCAGCAAATCTTCTAAATGCTTTCAGGAACTCAAATCTTCTGCCATTTCTAGATGGACTGCCATCGTGTAGGTGCAAGTAGACAAGCATATATACACCTTATTGGGAGTTCCCTCACCCATAACAGTTATAGCCCCTGTGTAATCAACTCCAGTTACTTTGAAGGGCCGACTAATATTTACCCAATCCTTTGGTAAAGCAGGTGGTCCTGGGTAGTCATATGACCGTTGCTCATGCCTCCTGCATACTATGCAGCCTTTGAGATATTTCTTTATGACCGGTCTACTCTTAGGGATCCAATACCTTTCCCGGATTCGGGCCAAGGTCTGCGGCACACCTCCATGAAGAGTCAAATCATGGGCTTCCTTTACAATTAACTGCACAAAATAATCATTCTTGGATAACAGTATAGGATGTCTAGCGTGGAGAGGCAAATCAGCCTTTATTATTCGCCCACGGCATCTAATTAGACCCTTTCCGTCTAAGAACAATCCTAAATCTCATATTAGTATGTTCTTGTTACCAGTGCTTTGGCATAAAAAGTAAAAAATCTCTCCATAATACTTCCTTTGTATCTTTTTCAGCCAATATTCCATGGGATCAAACTTCTTAAATCCCACTTTCTTCTTCAAAAATTTAACAACTAATTCACTTGTGTTAATAAGTTGTCTTATTGATGAGAATATGCTAATGTCAGTTATCTCTGGCTCAGGTACTACTGGTTCCAAGTTTACAACACTAACCTCAGCAATACTATACAGTTTTTGCTAAGGCCAATCCTTAGTGAGGACCTTTAAACTACAAATCATCCTTGATCAGTCTCTTTACTGTCGAACCTCTAGCGAGCAGATCAGCTGGATTTTGTTTGGAGGATGCATGCATAAATTTAATTTTGGAAGACAGTTCTTTTAAAGTCTTCACTCTTTTGTGGACGAAAGGAATACTACTATCCTCCTTTCTTATCCAGTAAAGACAAATTGCACTGTCAGTCCATATATAAATATCCTCAAACTGATTGTCAAGAGTAGTGGTTAGATACCTGGCCAATTTAGTTCCTACCTCTATGGAAGCCAATTCCATTTGAGGTAGGGTTCTTCCCGTAATTGGTGCAACTCTGGCCTTATACAATAATTTTACTGTCATCTGCTGCACAGTAAGCTGCTGTTTCATATGCCTTTTGAGAAGCATCACAAAAAATGTGTAAATATGACTTCTCATTACTGTTTATCATCCTGGGAATACTTATGCTTGATGTTTTTCAAATTCCTTCCGAATCTGTTCCCACTGTTCAGCATACGTTTCACCTAATTCTGTGTCCCAGTCTAACTTTTCTCCCCAAGCCTCTTGCACTAAACATTTGCCCTAATAATTATAGGACTGACTAATCTTAATGGGTCAAATAACTTGGAGACCTGACTTAACAGGAACCTCTTGGTGAAAGTGACATCAGAGAACTTAATCGGCTTTAAACATATTTCATCAGCCTTTGTATCCCAGTAAAGACCCAACACATTTTGAGTTTTGGGAATGTCAGTATTTGGATAGTCCTCTTGTATTTTATTCCTCAAAAGTGGTGAATTTGTATTCCAGCTCTGTAACGGCAAATCTGCTTTCCCACACCTGGAATTGGCTGCTTCATAAGCCTTCAATGCGTCCTTCTTTGTATCAGCAATACCTTGCAAATTATCCATATAAATAGCCTGCCTTATTTCTGGTCATTTAGCCCTTTCAAATGATGCTTCAATGTGTTGCAAAGTAGGATAGGACTAGCACAAGAGCCAAAGAGCACCGATCGGAAACAGTAAGTTTTCAATGGACTATCCTCATTTTGAGGGTCTTGAGGCCAAAGGAATTTTGTAAATTTCCTATCCTTCTCTCTCAATCCTGTTCTGAGAAAGCCTTACTAATGTCTGCTGTATAAGCATAAAGTTTCTCTCTAAATCTTAGTAACACATTCCCTGACTTCTCTGTTAGTGTATGTCCACAGTATAGGCAATCATTCAAGCTAGCTGATTCCTTGGATGCTTTACTACTAAAACTGAAAACTGTCCCTATGGGAGTTGTTATTGAATCTTTGCTTATAGCATGATGTGGTAAATAATGTCCATCTTTGTGGTTAACAGGGAATTCTACCCCTTCCATAAATTTATTCTTCAATTGATCTTTTATAATATTATCATATATGGTTAGAAGTTCTAGGTTCTCTCTCAACTTTCTTAGAAGAGAATTTAACTGAGCCTTAGCTGCTTGGAAATTTGTTGGTAGCTCCGAGTGGTTTAGTTTCCATGGTACTCCTACCCAATACTGCCCATCTTTAAATTCCACAGACTGGTTATACAAATCCAAAGTTGTTTTATTCAGGGGTTGGATCTTCAGTGTGTATTCCTACACTGTCTAGGTCCCAAAGTTTGTGTACAGGTTCTATTTTTTCATCCAACAAATCATTTATCTGAGTAGTTCTAATTCTGCACCTATTCTTGCTACCATCAACGACTGTATGGGGGTAACAAAGACTGAGTCTACCAACTTGGCCTCTCCTCTGTCTTTCCTTGGAAAACGCAACTGATCCATAATAAGGTTACCTCCGGGACTCTTGAACAACTGTACTTTATTCTTCTTGAAGGTCCTGTGTAAGAATCTTCCACAGTAATCTGATCCAATTATCATTTTTATGGGACCCGCAGTATCTGTTTTCACATTCTGTTTTGCCAACCTTATCCCTGAGCTCTGCAGATGATCAGAGGTTTCCTTCAGTCCCTTTATATAAATGCTTGTTTCCATCTTATCCAGTACAGCTGCTGTTATACGGCATTTATACCTTCCAAGTTGTATTAAGAGTCTAAGTCAGAAAACTGTGTCTCCTTAGTAGTTAAGAACCCTATAATGGCTAGATTTACCTTGCTGACAGTTGGTAACCTTAATTTCTCTACAATGTCTGGAGAAATGAAGGTTTTCTGTGCACCTGTATCAAAAAAGATTACATGCTAATTTGTTCCTATTTTCAATCATTACCTTTACATCTGCAACTGGAACAGCAGCTGGCATTGTTACTGGAGTATTTGCTTTTGCAATCGTCATATTGACACTTGCGGCTTTAGGAATCTCATGTTTCATCATCCTTGGGCACAAAGCACTGTGATGATTGTCTTTTTTACAGTTGAAACAAAGATTTAGTTTAATTTTGCAGTCCGCGGAAGTGAGTTCGGAATTCATGCAAATCATACAACACCCCAATTCCTGAAGCCTCACTATTTTAGAAGGGTAATCAGGATACTGTTGGCAAGATGCACTGGAATGTTGTTCACCACAAAACACACAGACCTTCCTGTCCTTTACCTTGGAAATTTTTTCCTCTTTATTTTCATCAGCTTGTCTATTCCTTGTCTTTATTGGTTTATCCTCAGATTTTACAGAGCTAAGAGAAGTATATATCTCATCTTTAGGTACAGACTTAACTGTTCCTGGCTTAGGTTTCCCAGCCAGTTGGCTAGTGGTTCTTTTCTTTATTTCAGCCTTCGGTTTATTTTCAGCAGGCTTTACTGCTCCTTGCAGATGTTTACAGAGTTGCATTAAGCCTTCCTCAATCTCCTCACAGGAGAAATTATCCTTCTGGTACCTACCATACAAACCATCCTTAGTTCTGGGTAGAAACTTTAAGGACACAGTTCTAGAAAGCACCCAATCTGCTGCCTTAACTTCTTCGTAAGTGCCTAAAGCCTTTAAATTGCAACTCATCGCAATCCGAAAATTTTGCAAGGACTCAAAATCATGTTTATGAATAGGTTATTCAATCAGAGTCTTCAATAATTGGAAAATGACTTGCTCTTTGTCTTCATAATTCTGTTTAAGGATAGCCAAAGCCACCTCATAATTGTTTCCCTCCACAGGTCATTCCTTTATCAATTTATAAGGCGTTTCCTTGACCTGTCCTAACATACAGTATATGAGAGCTTACTCACATTAGAAAGATTTGTTCTGTCATGGACTAAGTAGTTACACCCCCAAAGGATTTCCAAGTCTGTTCCCCATCAAACTCTGGAAGAGAAATTTGTGGTAATGCAGCTTTACTTGCCTGTTCCACAACTTGTGTTTCGATGGTAATATTGGCTAATTTAGATTCAACCAGCTTTACTAATGTTAGGTATTCCTCTAATTTACCCTCAAATTTGGTAGTCTCTGATTTTAAAAGATCTTTATCATCAGCTTTTACGATGGCTGCTTCTAAATTAATATAACTTTCTTCATACTTCGCCCATCTGTCCTTGAGTATATTCAAAAGACTGCCTAGTTTCTCCCTTTTTTGAGGCGTTTCTTCTAATGACTGACTACAGTCTTGTATGGCTCTCGTTACCCATCCTGCCTTACCACTGGATGATTTTTATAACAAGGAAATAGACATTATTACTGATTTCTAAGTTACCTTTTTATAACCCCAAATTTAACAACTCCGTAGTTATCACCATAAATTTTGAGGAATGTGGGAATTGGGTTTATGGTATCACACCTATCTCCCTGGGTTATTGAACCTCTGGGGTAATTCTGTTATTCCCACACTCAATTTCCAATATAACACAAATTTGCCCGAGCTTAGAGCATGTTAAGACACTAGTATGGCGAAGGACCACCCAAGGCCTGCACAACACAGAACCATTCTTTCTTGTGCTCTATGTAGTCTATAAATTTCTGCAGACCCGCTTCTCTGCCTTCGTGATTCCAGTGTATACCATCGGCCTTTAGATAAGCTTGGAAGGGCTTTGCATTGAATTAGATAAAATCCTTCCCTTTCCTAATCCTCTGCAACTTCCTGTTTACGGCCCTGCTATTTTATTTATATGTACCATAGCAAACAGGTGAACCATATGGTAGGTTTCTAGGTTCAAGAAGGGTTATAGTCACTGCAGATTTACATGAACCTTCAATAGCTCCTACTACGGCTAAAATATTTTCCACAATTTCATTAACTTCTGAATCTTCATGGATATCATTTCCTCCCAGAAAGAGAATAGTGCGATCATGCTCCCAGCCTAACACGGCGTTTAGCCACTCATCCTCAGAAAGGGAACTTGCCTTTCCACCAAAGCTCTGTATATACATATTCCCACGTGTTCCACTTATACCTAACATGGTAATAGGCTGTGCCCAACAAACGCGACCTTAAAATCGCTAAACGCCACAGCTCACATCTGTTATCCTCACTCGGGGCATCAAAATTATGGGAAAAAAATTCTGTGTACCACTCCTCTCTAGCGAGAGTTAATCTAAATTGAAACAATGGTAAATCTGCATAAGTCTCGTGAGTAAATTAAGGCAATTAAATCCCCTAACTCACAAGCAAATCCTCTTCTCATATACTAGCTAGTTTCCAAAGATTTGGCCAATTTCATAAGGTCACTTAGATATATATTGAGTCAGACCATAGATGGCGACGGACGTGATGTTTTGATCGATTTCCTGGGCATCCAGGCATCCTTCTAGGGGTGTATTTACAAGTGCTAGCTGAACAGAGTCTGCTAATGGAGTGCGTGAATATGGCGGATTTCTTCTCCCTCATGGGATTGAAGGGTTGCCAATTATTTATTAATAACAAGCTCATGGGATTGAAGAGTTGCTAATTATTTATTAATTACAAAGCTAAATACAGTTAAATTACTCCGAGAAATATACAAGGTGAATCTAACTTAATTTAATCCTAGTTTTAATTAAACTAAACCAAATAGTCCTTTTTATCTATGAAGATATATATTAAACCCACGTCTGCTTTTCACATGATGCTTTTCATCCTCAGGACACGTCACACTCACGCAGACGCAGTGAGGCCAGTAGAAAATTCCTAAGTATATACATGTATGTACAATATACTTGTCCACAAGGGTTAAACGCAGTAGCATTTAATTTATTAATAATAAGATTTATTAACTGAACGTAATCTCTGGGTTATTAAACCTCTCGAATCATTATTAGCATTCTGGAAGTTTTCTTCTACCCTTTAACAGCGACAACTATTGTAAAAGCAAAGAGCACAATTGCTCTGGGGGAAAATTTTTCCCACAAATATCCTTCCTATACTGAACTACTGCTGTTGAAGCCTGTGACAGTGTGGGGTGGGGACGTAACAACACGTTCGTCAAAAATATATAGAAATATATGCAAAAAATGGATGCTTCAAGTTGTTCACAGTTTCAGTTTCTGTCCGGAAGCTACACTATGGACACCTAGCGGACTAGACCATGAACTAGAATTCGTAATGGCTCCAGTTCCACCTTAGACGATTCCAGTGCTGTCCCTCCATCTCTTCCCCCGTCTGACTTCGTCATGGCTGACATTAAAATTTTTTCAGCTGTTGTATTTTTTGCCATCACTGGCCTCAGTACCAAAAAGTACTGTACACGGGCCTGATGGAGTCCCTCCAATTGTCCTCAAGAACTGTGCATGTGTGCTTACACCCTGCCTTGGTAAACTCTTTTGTCTTTGTCTGTCAACTTACACCTTTCTTTCTTGCTAGAAGTTTGCTCTCAGCTTGTCCCAAAGAAGGGTGATCATTTCCAGCCCTCCAACTATCGCCCAATTGCTTTAGAGTGTTCTCGAGTCTATTCTTGACAAAAAATAAATATATAAAGCGTCTTTCCTATCACAAATTTCTTTCTGATCATTAGTATGGGTTCCGTCTGTGATGCTCCACTGGAGATCTTCTCACATACCTTTCAGACTCCTGGTCATCCTCCGTTCGGGACTTTGGCGAAAGGTTTGCCATTGCACTTGGCATCTCAAAGGCTTTCAATCGAGTTTGGCATACATCTTTAATTTTCAAACTGCCCTCTTACGATTTCTATCCTTTTATCTGTGCCTTCATCTCTAGCTTCCTTTCTGGTCGTTCTATAGCTGCTGTTGTAGACGGCTACTGTTCTTCTCCTAGACCTATCAACAGTGGTGTTCCTCAGGGCCTGTCCTATCACCAACTCTCTTCTTTTTATTCACCACTGACCTTCCAAGCTGTACATCTAACCCTATCCACTCAAATGCTGATGACTCCACACTTCACCTTTCCATTCGCTTCCCGCAGCATCGGTCTCAACAATTGCTTCAACAAACAAGGGATGATGCTATGGCGCACCTAATGTCTGACTTGGCTCATATCTCTGATTGGGGTAAAAATAATCTTGTTGTTTTTAATGCATAAAAAACTCAGTCCTTTTATATATCAACCCGACAAAATCATCCACAGGAGGTACTCTCTAATTTTTAATATTAGCCATCTTAATTCTGAATCATTTTAAAACATACTTTAGGTTTCATTCTCTCGCAATTTATATTAGAAAGAACGTGTTACCTCCCTTGTATAATCTGCTTCCAAGAGATTATGTGTGCCAAGCCGACTCTGTACCTTCTTTACCTCTGCGCAGCTGTTGAATTTATACACGGGTTTTATTCGCCCCTGTGCAGAGTACAACTTTCATGTGTGGGGAGGCTCCCCACACACGGCTCTTCTCAACTAGGTGGAGTCAATGGCTTTTTGCCTCATTAACTCTCTTTCCCTTCAGCCTCTGTCTCTTCGCCGCACTGTTGCATCTTTATCTCTTGTCTATCACTAATTCAATGATCACTGCTCCTCTGAAGTGTCTGCTTGCATCCCTCCACCACTACGTCGGGCACGTAGCACCCGTCTCGCAAGAAACTCTCGTCCCTTTTCTGTCCAACTCTCTAATGGAAGAGTTAACCGCTTCTCCCAGTCCTTCACATGTACATTAGGTTAACTGTTTTTGCTACTGCCTACGATCTCCAGTCTTTCAAGCGCAGTGTGGTCAGGCATATCGAAATGAATGGATCTTGAATTTGGCTCTCTGTTTTCTTGTTTTTGTTTTTTCTTGGTGGGAGCAAATTGCAGGCCACTATCTTTTGGTTTCCTTCTTCCATGCATTAAAAAACAGTCATGCACTTGTTTGGGTTCAAAGTATAATGTACACACTTTCCTGATATGTGTTCTTCAGTCGCCTTCCTTTTCTATTTTCATCAGAATGACTTATCATATATATCATTAACAGGTCCTGTACCAACTTTTTCATTCAGATCACACTTCACTCCATAATTTCTTAGTATGTGTCCTGTCACTGTATGCACTGTATATCAGAATCTATCCTCCTTCACACCTCTGTCATCACGCGGTGGATGAAGTATGCCGCATTTAGAATCATCATTGCAATGCTGTAAAAAGTTTGTTGCAATTCAACAATTTTTTCATAATGACTCAAAATTTAAAAATTACTACTGACTGCATGTTCTTGTTGGTAATGTTGACCAGTGGTTCTCAACGTGGGGAGCGCGCCCCCTATGGGGCCGTGAGCAGCTTCGAAATGGGACGCGAGGACCAAATGGAAAAGTAGTGATTGTCTTAAATAAGTTGTGTCTGTCATGATGAACCTTTGATTTATATTCATTTCTTATTTTGTATCTGCTTCAACCTCTGAAGCTTTTTTTTTTTTTTTTTTATACATATAATTAGAGAAATAGGTTTCTTCTCTCTGTCTATCACCTGGCCACCTCTATATTCCTACCCTTTTTTGTTCTGGCCGTCTCGAAAGCAAGAAATATTATAAGAAATGTTTCCAAAAATGAAAACCAGACAACAGATTTTTAGAGTTTAAGACACAAAACTTGTGCAGTCAACAGAGCTGGTATCCGCTTCCAGACCATTACACAAGCCTAATCATCATTTTTTTGCCCTCCAACGGGCAAAGTCAGGGGAGGGTATTGTTATCACTGGTGTCTGTCCGTAGAGTTGGGCGGCTGGGAGTAGAGATTTTTGTTTCCGGAGCAAATCTCAGAAAGTATTAAACTATGGAGTCATGAAATATGACATAGTTGTGTCTCACAGTGAACTGGTGTCTTTTGATAGAATGCTGTATCTTAAGTAGTTTTACAGAAAAAAAAAATCAGATTTCAACACGACCTGAGCAAGTAATCTCAAGCCTTAAATCATAAAGTGAGTCATGAAATTTCACATAGTTGTGTTTTATAGTGAACTGGCGCCCTT
>JAGKTI010005082.1:0-15485 GCA_018397915.1 Birgus latro
TTTTTATCACCCACCTTTAGCACCATTATTTCTCATGAACGGCTTGAGCTATCAACACGAAACCTTCAGGGTATCAAGTTATGGCCAAAATTTTGGACGAGTTCGTAAATGGGCACTCGGGGTCAAGGTCAACGAAATGGCTGCCAAAAGCCAACTAGTTTTTATTGCCTGCCTTGTGCACTATAGGATCTCATGAATGGCTTGAGCTATCAGCATGAATCCTTCAAGGTATCAAGATACGGCCAAAATCTTGGCCGAGTTAGATGGGCAATCGGGGTCAAGGTCAAGGTCACCAAAATGGCTACCAAAGGTTCTTGAATATGGATTGGCTTTTTCTGAAATGTGGTGACTGAATTCCATTGAGTTTTACTAATTTTCTTCACATTTGGTTTGTAAGCAGGTTGTAACGTGGCCATCAGCATCTTCTGGCGGGCGATTAGCATTCAGCTCCCGAATACTTTTTAATAATCTTGATTATGTTTCAGAGTTTCAGTCAGACTAGTGAGACTATGGATGAGATTTTTTTTTCTTTTTAGAAGGTGGGGTTAGATACAGCAATCCATAATCTCTCCACTGCTGTTGCACTCTCGTAAGTAAACGGAAATGTGTGGTAATATTAAGGATATTAAAATCCTGTCACTGTATCATAAGCATGAAGAATCTAGAGTGAAAGGCTGTTTCCATATCTGTACCTGAAATTTTTCCTTATATTTATTTTCTCATCTGCAGATTGTGTGCTCAGGACCAGATGAACAAGACCCGGCCTCAGCCAATATGGGTAAGTTGTATACTGTGTACAATAGTAGCTGCCCACACAAATTTGCGGGACTAAGTAAAAGCCTTTCCACCACAAAATGTTTGCAAATACCATTATCATTTTTTCCATTCCGGTATTGAATCCACAATGACCAATTCTGACCAGAAAATTGGAAAAAAAAACATTCTCACATTTCGGACAATCTCGTGCCATTGCGTCGCGTATGATAGCTTTTTTTTTTTATTCTGACACCCCCAACCTAATGCAAAAAGAGTTTGGCCGATATCTGTTACCATTTTCGTGAAAGAAACAGACAAATGATATGTGCATATATATGTTCACGTGATGCGATTTTCAACAGTCTCGTGCCGACCTATCTTGCTCTCGCGTTCCTGAACTTGATTCTTCTGAATTCTCTACTCTCTGGCTACGGCTTTCCTGTCATTCTCTGACTAAATATATCTGTCGTGTTTACTTATCCCCTTATTCTACTGACTACGAAAAATTCTTTGACTATCGTACTTCTGCAATGGAACATATCCTATCCATTTCTCCTTTCTCTGAAATCTCCATTCTAGGAGATTTCAATGTTCACCACCACCTTTGGCTCTCTTCCCCTTTCACTGATCCACCTGGTGAACAAGCCTACATCTTTTCTATCCTCAGTGACCTAGAGCAGCTTGTACAGCACCCTACCCGTATCCCTCACTGCCTTGTAGAGAGTTCCAACATACTTGACCTCTTCCTTACAAGTTATCCTTCTGCTTACACTGTTAATCTTTCCTCTCCGTTGAGCTCCTCCGATCACATACTTTTTACCTTAACCTGTCCTATCGCTCCGGTACGGCCTGTGGACCCTCCAAAGAAACGTCAACTGTGGCACTTTGGAGCCGCGGATTGAGAGGCCCTCAGGCAGTACTTCTTTGATTTTTCCTGGAATGATTATTACTTCCATGGCCAGGAGCCATCTGAGTGTGCTTTGCGCATTACAGAGGTTATTCTGTCAGGCATGGAAGCATACCCAGTACATTCCTTTCTCATATCCTTTGACTAATGCAAGAAAGCCTTGATTTATTGACGTATGTTCTAATGCTGTCCATAACAAGGAGAGGACCTATAAAATGTACCAGAGCCCCTGAATCACATCTTTTTTTCATGTTTCTGCCTGGAATCGTCCTAAGTCTGTTCTTCGCTCTGCTAAAAATAATTTCATCCGTACTAAATGCTCTGAATTTTCCATCTCGAATTCTTTCTGCTTCCTCTGGCACCTTGCCAAAAACATTTCTAACAACTTTACCTTATCATCCTTCCCTTCTCTTTCCAACCGTGTTGGCTCTGTAGCTATTTCTTCTACTGATAAAGCAGATCTCTTTGCTCAGACTTTCTCCTCCAGTTCCACCTTAGACGACTGTAGTGTTCTTCCTCCATCACCTCCCCCCTCTGACTTTCTCATGGCTGACATTAAAATTTCTTCAGCTGATGTATTTTCTGCCATCACTGGCCTCAATACTAACAAGGCATATGGGCCTGATGGAGTCCCTCCTGTTGTCCTCAAGAACTGTGCTTCTGTGCTTACACCCTGCCTAGGTAAACTCTTTCACCTTTGTCTGTCAACTTGTACCTTTCCTTCTTGCTGGATGTTTGCTCTCATTCAGCCAGTCCCAAAGAAGGGTGACCATTCCCAACCCTCTAACTATCGCCCAATCGCTTGAACTCCTGTGTCTCAAAAGTTTTCGAGTCCAATCTTAACAGAAAAATTTTAAAGCATCTTTCCTATCATAACCTTTCTGATCGTCAGTATGGGTTCCATCAGGGACGCTCCACTGGCGATCTCCTCACCTACCTTTCAGACTCCTGGTCATCCTCCTTTCGGGTCATTGGCGAAACCTTTGCCATTGCACTCGGCATCTCAAAGGATTTCGATCGAGTGTGGCATTAATCTTTAATTTCCAAGCTGCCATCTTATGGTTTCTATCCTTCTATCTGTGCCTTCATCTATAGTTTCCAGTTTCCTTTCTGGTCGTTCTATAGCTGCTGTTGTAGACGGCCATCGCTCTTCTCCTAGATCTGTCAACAGTGGTGTTCCTCAGGGCTCTGTCCTATCACCATCTCTCTTCCTTTTATTCATTAGTAACTTTCTAAGCTGTACATCTAACCCTATCCACTCATATGCTGATGATTCCACCCTTTACCTTTCCATTCAGTTCTCAAAACGTCCATCTCAGCAGTTACTTCAACAAACGAGGGATGAGTCTGTGGCACACCTAATGTCTGACTTGGCTCGTGCCTTCTTTAACCCTGCACAGTTGTTGACTCTATACACGGGTTTTAATCACCCCTGTGTAGAGTACAACTCTCTTGTATGGGGAGGCTCCCCACATGCAGCTCTTCTCAATGGCGTGGAGTCAAAGGTTTTCCGTGTCATTAACTCTCCTCTTCTTACTGGCTCCCTTCAGTCTTTGTCTCTTCGTCGCACTGTTGCATCTTTATCTCTTGTCTGTTGCTACTTCAATGGTCACTGCTCCTCTGAATTGTCTGCTTGCATCCCTTCACCTCTACGATGGGCGCGTAGCACCCGTCTAGCAACAAACTCTCATCTCTTTTCTGCCCAACTCTCTAATACAAGAGTTAACAGTTACTCCCAGTCCTTCATTTATGCAACTGGTCAACTCTGGAACTGTCTCCCTCTGTCTGTATTTCCTACTTCCTATGATCTCCAGTCTTTTAAATGCAGTGTGTCCGGGCATCTCGAAATGAATTGTTCTTGAATTTGGCTCTCTTCTGTATTTTTTTTTTCTTGGAAGGAATGGTTTGCAGGCTCCTGTATGTATCGCAGAGACAATAGAAAGAACTCAAGGCTTTTTTCAAATAACTTTTCTCCCAAATAATTTTGAACATACAATTTAAGATATACTCCAATTTCGTTCATTCAGAGATGCCTGGACATACAGCATTTTAAAATACTGGAGATTATAGGCAGTGAGAAAGAGACTGAAGATGACGATTTCATATTCGACCACGTTTTAATAAATGAGAGCACCGGTTGACTCAGCTGGACAGAAATGGGGTAAGTTTGTGTAACCAGATGGATGCTGTGTGCCAAGGGTGGAGTGATTACATTTCTAATTTACCTGAAGTGTTATTAATTACAAGATAAAAGAATTGNCCTTCCATCTCTACAGCACGTTCCTTCCATCTCTACAGCACGTTCCTTCTTCCACCACCACCCTAGTCTATCCTAGCCACACCTTTCATCTCTCTCCATCCAGCACATCTCTCCCCACCCAGGCCTAAAAGACCTGGAATATTTAAAAGGTATCCTAACCAGTTTACAGGATGAAGAAGTATCCATGACAGTTATCTTTGATCAAATATCACTTTGTTCTAAAAATTACGCAACTGTAACATTAATTTTAATTTTACCATGAAGTGTTTTGGTAGCTTTATGAGTAAAGGCAGACGTATATTGCGCAAAACTTATGTACAATTTAAACGTAGGATATTTTCAGTACGAACCCAGATATTTCACATCTCAAATTGCTTTGCACAGATTGATCAGAATTTTGGGACTCATTTGTAGGCGTGACTTGAATCGATCTGTAATAACAAGACTACTTAATATATCTGAAGCGACTTGAAAGGACTAAATCATGTGAAGTAGTCAACAGTTTATCTCTTTCAGTCCGAACATGGTTCAGGTTCACTAGAAAGACTAGAATGAAACTAAGCCGACTTGACCGGCTGTGGCTGGACCTGAGTCGCAGTAGTTATAGTGTCATCTGAATGTGAACCCGGCTGGCTGAAAGATGAAGGTCTTCGTCTCCTGCCCCGCCTTTGGAGGGATATGAAAACGGTTGAGGGGCGTTTGTATAAACGGCCAGTGGAGCTGCCCAGTCACATCGGTGCCATCGCATGAAAACATTCCTCACAAGCACCGACTTGATTTGATTTCATCCTAATGGATGTGAAAGCAATGAAGGAATGTGAATGAATAGGAAAGACCCTGTACTGGCTGACTGGATTAAAACATTTAAACGTTCCTGGTTTGATCTGAATTGGACTAGTTAGACCTGAATAGCCCTTAACAGACCAGACTAAGTCTTAGCGGATGTGAAGGACCTAAACAGCCATAATGGGCCTAAATGGGCCTAATTGGACCTAAATGGCACCGAACTGACGTAACAGCCCAAAACATTTATTCTGAATGCAGATGCATGTCTGCACACAGAACGTACATGTATTTGTGGCTGTCATGTAGATCGCACGCAGTCGCAATGGTGTTTGTTTGGAAGAAAAATGTACACTGGGGCACAACAGTAAGATAAGTTACTGATGTGAATAATAAATAGCAATTTACCTTCAGATCTTTCGAGCTACCCCAGTGGTGAACAAAGTAGATGTTGGCCGATCAAAATTGGTAAGCCTACCCCTCCCCCTGCTGCCCAGGTTTATTAAATAAGAGTAAACCGTAAGCGCACAGAACATTAAAACTGGATCACAAAGTAACTTTTAGGGAAGGGTAACCCTAAGTCAGTCTTTGAAAGCACAGAATCACTAGCAGACGCGTGAGGCATCAGTCTCACACGAAGAATACTGCAGTGGTGATCCTTGTACCAGATAATATCTACTGAAATATTGTTAAGATCCCATTTATGTAATCATGAAAAGAACAAAACCTTCCATATAAAAGTGCTAGTAATGATCCCATACACCTGGCACCGTTCACCAAAATGAGGGGCCCTCTGGGATTTCAGTTATTCCGAATATGAGTATTTTCGTAAGCACTTGCCTCAGCTCGACTTAAGTGAGACAGCAGCAGTAACAGCAGTAGAAGCCGCAGTTCCACGCGCAGCGCATAGCAAGCTTTATTGAAAGGAAAAAGAAGGAACTAATTACCGTAAGCCCATAACTATTACTTTATATTTTATTGTGGCCTATTATGTCCTCTAGTGTTTTCTAGTACATCGGGCTACAGGTCCGGAAAATATCGTAGCTCTTCGTGGTCTCTGGCACTGCTGGACGAACCGAATGTCGCCAAACACTCGTGGCAGGATTGATAATCATGGCACACCAATGTTGATCCAGTCCTGTAGTGTAAGTATAGCCTGTGCTGCATGACAAGTTACGTGTTAAGTATTTCTGTATTAGTAAAAATTAATAAGTTTACTCTTATATATTCCTTTTCCATTTCCTGAATCCACCCACCCAATTATTTCGCGAAACAGGGCGGTACTAATTACTTTAGCTAAGTTTCGATGCAAATTCTTCTGCAGCTAAACTGAAAGATGAGCTAACTTACCCAGCCACTATCCATCCACACAGCTACCCACCCTAGCAATCTGCCTGTTTACTCACCCACCCACAAGTTCTTAACCACTTCACCGCGAAAGGAGGAAATTGGAGAAAAAAAATGAGAATAAGAGTAAAGTGATGAAGTGTACGAGGTTGATAGATGGTAGGAGGATGAATATAGTTTTGAATGGTGAGTTGCTTGAGGAGGTTGAGTGTTTTAAGTATTTAGGGTTACATGTTGCTGTGGATGGAAGAATAGATGCAGAAGTGAAGTTTAGAATGAATGAAGTAGGAAAGGTGCTGGGAGGAATGAAAAAGTGTTTGGATGTCGTTCACTCAGAATGGATGTAAAGAGAAGGCTGTATGAGGGTGTTGTGGTACCGACTGCGTTATATGGGGCTGAAACATGGAATATGGGTGGAGCAGAGAGGAAAAGTTTGAATGTAATGGAGATGAGGTGTCTGAGGAGTATGTGTGGAGTGACGCGTATGGATCGAGTGAGAAATGATGAAGTGCGAAGGAGAACTGGAATTGTTCGGGAGATGGCTGACCGAGTTGAGCAGAGGGTGTTGCGTTGGTCTGGGCATATGGAGAGAATGGATAATGAGCGATTGGTGAAAAAGATAACTAGATCTGATGTGAGGGGTGTAAGGCTGATAGGAAGACCACGAATAGGATGGATGGACAGTGTGAAGAGAGCGTTGGATGCGAGAGGGTTGTCTGTTGAGCAAGGAAGATTGGCTGTGCGTGATAGAAATGAATGGAGAGAAACTGTGAATGAATAAATGATGACGCAGCCTTGAGGGGATATTCTCCATTTTGTCTGACCACCTGATCAGGTCAGGTGCGGGTAAGAGGATGGGTCCATCATGATGCAGCAGGGGTAAACCAGCTTTGCTGTCGGGCCCTGCTGAGGATGTCACTGACTGCACTGCGCATTGACCCTCGTGCGATGTGGTGCGGTGAGAGTATGTCCCTTCTCCCCTTTGGGGCTAAGATGCGAATGACTGTGTTTGAGTGGATGAGTAAATTGGGAGTGTGTCGACCTGTCTTGGCTACTTCCCTTTTCTTGGGGGAAACAGCCTAGGTATTTAGATAATAATAATAACAGCAACTTGTTACCTGTCCTTATTGTACAGCCACAAGGAGGAAGTTTCGTCATAAATAATAATGGACTATAAGGTATATATAACATCAAGAAGATCTGAAGACCCTAAGGTAACTTATTGTGTTACATCAAGAAGGGATTTGAAGACAAAGGTGTCGAAGAAAGCTTGTGTAATATTTACGTTTGTCCCAATATCTGGTTAACTGTATGCCAAACTGTAACCATATTCCTTCCAGATCATAAGAGAGACCACAGCTATATATCTGGAAAGTTACAGCTTTAAGGCTTTTGTGGTTTTCTCTAGAACGTGTTGCAACGAAAAAATAAGCAGATTTGAATTCGGTACCTTCCACTAGGCTAAGTGGCAAAATATTACAGCAGTATCATTCAGCAAATATTTTTATCAAAGGATTTTCAGCAAAATAGTTGTATCTCAGTTTCTGGGATAAAAATGAGTATCACTTTCGAAACGGGTCAAGGTTATTTATATTTGGCACAAGGACTTGGGCTGCCTTAGGGTACCTTCATGTATATCAGCATCAACATCGAAGGAAAAGAAAGTGGAGAGAAAAATATATGATAATAATAATGACGAGAACAAGAAGCTTTGCCATTTATATAGCGAATCATATTAATAATAATAATAATAATAATAATAATAATAAGAATGAAGTAGCAGTAGTTGTAGAAGTAGCAGTAGTAGGAGCAGAAGCAGGAGTGTAATATCTCAAGGTGGAGTTCGCTTCCTGTCTTTCCATTACAAGATAGTTGAGTATAATGGTCTGGTGCTCGATACAACAAGAGAAACAAGACGTCAGCTTAGTAATCTAGTTGTTAGAAAGCCCCACTCAGTGTGATGGCATTGTGTAGCTTAGACCCCAAGAGGTGACTGGATATTTTTAAATCATTGCCTTCATGGGGAGTAGGCTGGTCCTCTACTCTTAAATAAACTAGACGAGGGTAGCCGAGACTCAGGTCCCTCCACTTCATGGGGGTAAAATGGGATTGAATGTTATCTTTAGAAGTTAAAAGTTATTTTTTTTTTCTCGTTGCAGCTGAAGCGAGGGACCCATTTCAATATAATACCATCGAAATTCCGACAGTAGTGGGCCTGTTGAAGAACATCCTCACGCAGTACCCAGACAGTGGACAGATTATCAAGGTAAGCGACGGTATTTACAAACAAACAATATTTTACGAGTGCGATGGCGTATCATTTACTGCCTTCAGATAATCTTTCAATTTAGGGCGTCGATCTGTGAAGGTATACAAGTGAAGGGGACTGCAGCTCGAAGGACTTATGTTAAAGCGAAATAATCGTCCAGTGGTAGCAGGAGTAAAACTTAAAACCACTTAATTGGATTGGAAGGGTTGAAGCTGAAGACAATTTAGTAACAGGCGGCATAAAAGACGAGCACAGTGTTATGGTTTTGTGAATCGCCATTTGGGGAGATCTCTCTAAACAGCATTTAAGGTGTGAAATATTATTAGTGTGTGTGTCAAAATTCGCTAAAATTCGCACTGGTCGAGCCTGGACGTTCCACATGTTCAGTGTGGATAACTGTTTCATAGTTACGCTCCACACCTCACGCTTGACGAGTTAACGCATCAGTCCACCTCTGTTCCACGGCTCCAACCTCCTCAGTCCTCACTCCTTAGTTACTGTTAGACTCCTCCAAAAACTTAACCAATTCCAACATATAGTGTATCTATCTATCGTTTTATGTTGATACTGCGTGGGTTAAGGTGGTTATCTGGTAAGAAAAGTGGTTAAATTGTATTCAGTTTCATTTCGTATGTTTCTTGTTTAATATGTTATTTATCTACCTAATGATCTTTGTTGATTTTGAAATACTGTCACTGGCAATGCTGTAAGTCTGACAGATTTGAAATTTAGACTTAAGGTCATATTCTAGGTGGAGTGGAAAGCTCTGCAGCACATCTTTGCACTTTTCATCTTGCTATTTGGCTTGTATGCAAAACAAGTCTCTCTAGTATCGATGTAGTTGACTTCAGTAGCTAACGTCTAAGAATCTGGAAATAAATTGATCTTGAATTGGGTTTTATATTTTTCTGTATTTATTGGGGGGAAAAACATCTTTACAAACCTTTATCCTTAGATTCATGTATATTTCTTCTTGAAGGAATCTTAAAATTATCATACAAATGTACGATAATGAAATATGCTATTGTACACATCGTTCCGAAGGTGAATTTATTGTATATATATATATATATATATATATATATATATACAGTACAATATTTATCGTACATATGGCAACAGTGCGGGAGTGTTGGTCGGCGCTGGCGAGCCGTCGACTCACCCAGACGTCACCTTCCAGGCTAGGCCACGTAGATGTTCGTGGGGAAATTTCCGTTTGCGGAAGTGCTTGCACAAGCACAAAATCGCAAATTTGCGTAGAATTTGCCCAAACGTAAATCCGCACACGAAATCACACTTCCGCAATTGTGAAATTTGCTGTTTGCGGAAGTGATTGTGGAAGTGCCCGGCTGTGTCATGCACCTGTACACCTCAGACTCTTGGCCAGCCAGCACACCCACAAGCTTGGGCTCTTGTGCGATGGGGAGGGGAAGGAGAATAGGTTGAATCAAAGTGTGCTAGTTCACCACACAGCAATACATGAGTGCTAAGAGGTAATGCTGCCTCCTGTGGCTGGCCACATGGTCGTCGCTGTGGTTGTAAGGGCACAGATGAAGGGCTGGGCTGTACGGACATGGCTCTTGAAGATCCAGGCTTGGGTGATGCAGATGGTGGTGACTTGGAGCTACTTCTTGGCTAATGCATAGAGGGCGTGGTGGCTGAAATGCAGCATTTCTTTCTCACATGACTCCCGGCAGCCTGACCCTCTCATCACAGTCCGATGCCTCAAAGGATTCAGCTGAGATGTCAAAAGGGTGGGGGATGTCACTATTCACTGTGGGAATATCAGGCACCACTGTGGGGTCCTCTGGGTCACTTTCCAGAGGCGTCACGGCGCGATGGCAGGGAGCAGGGCAGGGTGGCAGGGTACGCCACTCGCCACACGGTAGCTCCCACTCTCAGAGGTAGTTTTACCCTGACGACACTATCATCTCTAATGTCCTTCCAGGGGCGGAAGGGGCAGGGGTTGGGGGGCCACTTGAGACAGGTAGGAAATTAGACAAACCGGAATTGAAAATAATGGGTCTTCTCATTAGTGTGGCAAACGAGAAACTGGCCAGGGCAAGCTTGTGACACCTGAAGAGTACGTGGATCACAAGGCACCATGGAAAGTGGGTAGGAATTCAAATGGTGGTGGGAAATACAAAGTATCTATAGCCGTCTTCCAAGCTGCCCTAGCCACCCGTTCCATGATGGCCATAGCCGTCATCCGACCTTAATGGGTTAAGCTAAAGAAAGTCTGTAAAGTGTTTGGTAACTATATAAGTGAAAAATAAAAAATTGTTTATCGTTAAGTTTTGAAAGTTAACGTTTGATTATGGAAGTGTTCGGTAGCTGTGTTAAATGAAGAAAAATAAACGATCGGTTATGAAGTATTTGGTAGCTGTCATAAATCAAGAAAAAAAAAAAGCGTTTGGTTGTTAAGTGTTTGGTCGCTGTGTTAAATGAAGAAAAAAATAAACGTTTGGTTATAAAGTGTATGGTTAAATGAAGAAAAAAATAAACGTTTGGTTATAAAGTGTTTTTTGGGCTAAATGAAAAAATAAACTTTTGATTATAAAGTGTTTTTTT
This sequence comes from Birgus latro, assembly GCA_018397915.1. Taxonomy (NCBI): domain Eukaryota; kingdom Metazoa; phylum Arthropoda; class Malacostraca; order Decapoda; family Coenobitidae; genus Birgus; species Birgus latro. The sequence continues at coordinate 10,894 of JAGKTI010005082.1, forward strand.
GGTTAAATGAAGAAAAAATAAACGTCTGGTTATGAAGTATTTGTTGGGTAAAATGAGGAGAAAACCTATATGTTTGGTTATGAAGTTTGGTGGGTGAATTATTGAAGGAAATGAAAGAAAAACGAAGTGGCTGTGATTTGTTGGTAGCTGTGTAAGTGAAGGAAAAAAATAAATGTGAAGTATTTAGACACTTCTGTTAACTTCGGAGAAACCATTCGTAGAGATCGGCTTATAAATATTTTCCATTAATCCATTCACAGATGAAATCTATCCTTAAACTGGCTACAAACGTCTAAATAGATTATATTCAATTAACAAAACTATAATAATGTGTTTGGTAGTATATGAGTTTAGGAAAAAAAAGTAACAAGCCACTTTAGGAAAAAAAAAGTAATGGCCACTTATAAGCAGACGAGCTTTGTCTGCGTCAGGAAGTGAGTTGCGGTGTGAAAAGTCTCTCCTGTACAGTATGGTGGTACCGAAGGACAACATCCCACCCAGGAACAACCTCTGGGTCAAAAACCTTCGAATCCTTAGCATTTCGCGCGAGCCTAGTCGTGATCGTAGCAGTTTTCCGCGTCAAGACATAATGAATGTAAAGAATTCGGGATGGTGGTGGTCGTTCACTTTACACGTTCGCACTACTTCCGGCTTCTTTTGACCCCCTTCCCCCTCCCATCCGCACTGTTTTGCATGGGAGTTTAGTGTAGTACTAGAAGACGCACTGGTCATGACCCCTCCCGCCTCCCTGACTGCGATCGTATTAACTGAAGGCTCCCTACAGTATCATGTAAAAATATATATATATATTTATATGAATACAAATTCTTCTCACAGGTGCACAGGTAAATGGTCGAACATAACTGAGAAAAAATGATCTTTTTTAGCAAAATATTTTCATACTATTAATGAATTATTGAACGAAATTTACGAATAAGAAATCGCTCATGAACAGAGAAGAACTGTCGGTATTAAATTATGGAACAAATCACAAGCCAATAATAAAGCAAGTATTTTTCGCTGACTAATTTGGAAATGAATAAAGTTTTGATAGTGAAGTTAACAGCGGCGGCGCCAAACTGTGCATGCAGCATTTCTCTGTGGGGCACAAAATGCAGAGAAATTCGGGAAAAAGTATTTATTATTTTATTTTTTTATTTTATGTGAAAGCAAGTGTGGGGGCAAAAAAAAAAAAAAAAATTGTAGGGATAAATGCATCAACACGCCCGCCACGTGACGCCACCACTGGAGGTTAAGTTGGAGTCAAAGCACAGCCCAAATTCCTTTATCTTAGTATTTACCACATTAGGGTTACTGAGTTAGTATCCTGTTGAATAGGAACGTTGGTTTAGAATAGTTATGAAACGTTCCTCTCTTCTTACAAAGTTCGAAACACCTGAGTCTGTAAAGTACACCATTCAAGCATGCAGATGTATTTTCTAGAGTACCTATTTGTACACCTATTTTTACATCCGTGTGGAAATTTGCCTAAAAACAAACTCAGTAGAATAATTTTGTCGAACTAACAGGAAATCTTCACAACTACTAATGCCAGTTCTGGAAAACAATTAGGTATATATTTGTATAGATAAGAGACCTGTGCTCTGACTTATAGAATCCTACATCGTTATTTATGTGCTCTGTATGATTCACGTAGGACTGCCACCATACACCTTCATATGTCATAAGTTGCCGTATAAACAGTCATGTCCGCGATGGCAATATACAGCAACGAGAGGTGAGAATATTTTACACCAGAAGGTGTAGACTCAAATATACAGAAATTACAATTAGTTTTGTGTGTGTGTGTGTGTGTGTGTGTGTGTGTGTGTGTCCGACTCTGGGCATAGGTTTCACAGCCTGCTATCAAGGTCCAGCAGTCCTCCTACATACCAACACTTCTACATGTCACCACTTCAGCGCTAACACCCACCGTCCATATTGAATACATGCTAAGGCTGCCTCATACAGGACTGGTGTATTGGTATTAGCGGGGGTATTTTCACGACATGTCGGCGGGTTTTCTGGTAGATCAATAAAGCTTAATTTAACGAAATTCAAATCCTCAAACTGTTCTCTGCACCAGCGAGGATTTGAACCTGGGTCCGGTAGGACTGCAAGCCAACTCTCTACCGATCGAGCCACCGCCTCCCCCATGTGGATGTGTAATGCGTCCTTGAATGCGAAGTCTGCTCGGGAGGGGGCTAGGTTTACGACTGGGATGGATTGGTCATGTGGAGGGAATGGAGGGTGACAGTCGAGTACGAAAAGAGAGTAGTGTGAATATCAGGGGTAGAGTTGTGAAAAGCAGACCGAAAAAGACCTGAAACGAGGTCAAAGAGTGTAATCTCAGGGATAATGGACTTAATAAAGAGGCTGCCAGTGATCGAGCAGGAGGAACAAGGAAGCTGAAGAATCCTTCCATATCTCTTCTTTAAAAAATAAATGTTGGTTACAGAGAGATTGTATAACTAGTTAGTGTCATCTGAAAAGAACAGGAGAGAGAGAGAGAGAGAGAGAGAGAGAGAGCGAAGGAGGGTTGTGGTGTTGATGCGGATGTGACTGAAAATGTTAAGACAAATACTTTAAGATGTAAGATGGTTTGGTCATGTGGAGAGGATGGAGAATGAGAGAATGACTAGAAGAGTGTATGTGAGTGATCTGAAGGGGAAGCGGAGGAGGGGGAGAGAAAATGAGATGGAGGGATGAAGTGCAGGGATACGAGTATATGAGAGAGGGATGTGTGAGTTGGTAGGGTGGCCAAATGACAGAGGATAGGGTGACGTGGAGGCAATAGAAAGATAGTCCAGTAGATGTTTGTTTTTGCAGAAAATAGAGTGCTGATTCTTGCCGTTTCCATCGTCCTTCCCACAAAATAAATCTAAGTTAGATGAGGGAATTATTCATAAATCTTTACAGGAGGACTGACCGTAACATAATTTGCAAGCGAGCAGAGCGAGGGAGTAAACTGTCAGACAAGCAGTTGGGTGCTATATGACAATACCAAAACTGGATTACTTTGGAATTTCTTAGATACGGAGAACTGTCGGATATCATTGTAAAACTTATTAAACTTGTGTTGTTTGTTGTACCAGGAATTAATTCAGAATGCAGAGGATGCTGAAGCTACAAGGGTGGAGGTCGTGCATGACACCAGGGCTCTTAACTTCCCTGCTGCTCATCAGGATGTCAGACGCTTTGTTAAGGTGAGTATGGATTCTGTGATCTGCTTCAGTTCTGCTGAAATGTGAAATTTGAATTATAAATACATGAATTCCCAGCATCAAAGTTCGGTAGTTTATTTTGCAGCAGCTCACAAGCAGTATAATTTAGTGTCAGGTATCTTGCAAGAACGAAATCAATATCATTATTGATTGCCCAAAAAAGTTAAAATGAAGAAGGCTATACGATTCATAATTGCCTCCTTGTGCAATTGGAGGTTTTAGCCACTTAATGGTATATATGAGAGTGATTAAGCTTTGTTTTTTTCAGTCCAAGGACGTATTCCCTTTTTTCGTTCTTTCTTTCTCCAAGCGATTTTATTCAGTTTAGGAGAGACTTTCAAATTGCAGTGGTTAAATATTACTTACCCTCTCACTACAAAAGGTGTACCCTGAAGATGATTTAATCACCTGACAATAATAGGAATAAACCAGTATGACACTCTGACGGATTGGAAAGAGTAGGAGGATTCTTCATAGTAAGCCTTTTATTTTTTTTTTTTATACACATTGCTTCGGTATCTTTGGAGCAAGACCATTGCATTCTTGCTGGCTTGGGTGACTCGTATTTTCCATGGTGAAGTAAGCTCCATGGCACCTCCTCCTTACTATGCCCTTCTTCCTCTAACTTGATCTAGAATTGCCATATCTCCTCTTAAATGCTCAGTTATAACAATAATTTTAGGTCTGAAGATGGTGCTAATCACGGACAAGAGTTAGGGAAAGGATGTAGAGCCTCCATTTTGTAACAATAGGTTTTTGCTTGATAATAGTGCTAATCACAAACAAGAGCTTTTGGAGGATGTAAAGCCATAGTACTGTCTTATTCAGCCATGAAGTTGTGTGATATTAACTACAAATGGGTAAAAATCTAGGCCAAGTTAAAGTGAAAAGTGTATATGTATGCTAGTTTTGGAATTCATGTCGATATGGAAGAGATAAAAATAACATTGAGAATATAAAACGCTCTAGAATGCATAATAAAGTAATAAGGAATAGGGACCAGAAGCCTTCCGAGAATATGGACCTAAGTTAGAGAGAGGGGTGCTTTCAGTAGGGTGGGCATTATTTTTTTAATCCCTAAGGTTTTTTTGATGTAATTAGTTGTTATACCCGTCATCAGGCAACTTGTCTTCTAAGCCCCGCCCTTCCCCCACCACCACGCCACCACCACTCACCGTCCAGAGAATGCGAGGCCACAGACTGGAGACCAAGAGTTCTCGAGGGGGCGGGGCTTAAGAGACAAGCTGCCTGACTGCAAGGAGTGTGGTGTAGTGGTATCAATGCCCACTGACAACCTTGTATAGTGTAGATCAATGGGAGGCGAATGAAGGTTTTTCTGTCATGTAATGGCACCAAGGGATTTTAGTC
>JAGKTI010005082.1:30061-44191 GCA_018397915.1 Birgus latro
ATGGAGAGAAATTGTGAATGAATAAATGATGACGCAGCCCTGAGGGGATATTCTCCTGCATTTTGTCTGATCAGCTGATCAGGTCAGGTGCAGGTAAGGGGCTGGATCCATTATGATGTGGCAGGGGTAAACCAGCTTTGCTGTCGGGCCCTGCTACGGATGTCACTGACTGCACTGCGTAGTTGACCCTCGTGCGGTGTGGTGCGGTGAGGATCTGTCTCTTCTCCCCTTTGGGGCTAAGATGCGAATGAATGTGTATGAGTGGATGAGTAAATTGGGAGTGTGTTGACCTGTCTCGGCTACCTCCCTTTTCTTGGGGGAAGCAGCCTAGGTATATAGATAGATAGACATAGTCTACAGTATATACAGTATTACCTTTAATGCTACTAATATTCCTATCTTTAAAAGTATTGAAATTCTCGGTGTTTTACTTAACAATGCCCTCAGCTGGACCTATATCACTTGCTAAAACTGCCTCAGAGAAACTTGGCTTATTGTAAAGAGTCTGTAACTTCTTTACTGACTAGCAGATAGCTATAATTTATAAGAGCCATGTGCGCTGCCAGCTGGAATATTGCTCACCCTTGTGGAAAGGATGTGCAGAGGTTGCACTAAAACAACTATACAAAATTCAGAACAAAGCTGTTAGCATTATTAATATCCCTGCTATTACATACGAACTGCCTCACCTACAAGTAAGAAGAAATGTTGCATCCCTTGCATTATTTTACTGATACTTTTATGGTAAATGCTCAGACGAAGTTGCATTTATTGTGCCACCTCTCCATGCCTTCCCCCGTAATACACGGGCATCTGGTAGCGTTCATGAGTGGAATGTCACACTGCCATATTGCAGAACTTCTGCCTATCAGAATTTTTTTTAATTCCCCGAACTGCATTTCTTTGGAACTCGCTTTCCCAGAGTGGTTTCCCCCCAAATTTCAATCTACAGCTATTCAAGTCCAACTGTTACAGAATTTTTATGACTGGATGACGCCAGTAATTTTGTGTATGGATTTTTTTTCTTTGTTCATTTGTTTTTCCTTCCTCTCTTCTCTTATTTATAAAAAAAAATATTATGATTATTATTATCATTACTTTGGCTGAGGACAAAGAGTCTTGAACAACTTTGGCTTTGGGGGTTTTCGTTATATTTTACAGTTTATGCGTGAGGCTTTACAGAAAGTTTGCAATACAGAAAGAAAGAAAGGCTGACAGGCAGACAGAAGTAAACTTAGAATCATAGAATTAGTTTTAATATGCGTATATGTGTATAATGTTTGCCTTGCCCCTCTGTGTCTCATTTATGGCCATTCTTGCACGACGAAGGGCAAGAGTAGACTTTAACGGAAACCTTTTTAGGATAATGCAAACTCCAGTGGGTCTTTAACTTTTGCTTTTGCTTGGCAGACTCTTCTGCCCTGTACTATCGACTTGCACTTTTCTTTCTTGCTGGAAGTTTGCTCTCTACAGCCTGTTCCGAAGAAAGGAAACCATTACCGCGCTCCTTTAACTATCGCCTAATTACCTTAACATCTAGTACATCTAAATTTTTCGTAACTGTTCTTAACAAAAACAAAATAAAATAAAATAGAACATTTCCTATCAGAACATTTCCGACAGCCAATATGTGTTCTTCCAGGGACACTCCATTGACGACCTTCCCTTCTTCCTCCCAGACTTCTGATCATCATAATTTCTGGACTTTGGCAAAACGGTTGCCATTGCATTTGACATGTCACAGACTTTCGACCGAGTCTGTTGTAATTCTTTAATTCCCAACCTACCATATTATGATTTCCATCCTTCTGTCTGTGTCTTCGTTCTAGCTTCTTTTCTCGTCTTTCTATAGTTGTTGCTGTAGATGGCCCCTGTCCTCCTAGAGCTGTCGTTGGTGGTGTTCCTCAGGGTTCTGTCCTGTCACCAACTCTCTTCTTTCCATCAGTGACCTTTCTGAGCAGCACATCTAACCCTACCCACACACACAATGAAAATCCAATTCTTTATCTCTCCATCCGCTTCTCACAGCGTCCATCACAGCTTCTACTTTAACAAACACGAGTTGAGGCTATGGCACACCTACTTTCTGATTTGGCTCATGTCTGTGACTAAAATAAAAGAGATCCTATTGGTTTTTTATCTGTTGGTTTTACGTCATAAAAAACAGGTAGGTGTGCTGCAGATACTTCATTTTCTTTACTTTTCAACTTTTCCCATTTCTTGATCAATCTTCGCCTATTGTTTGGTCCTCCACTTGCGCCCCCCATCAACCCCCTTTTCCCTCAAATCATCTTTCACACAGTCCTTCCACCTCCTCTTCGGTAAGTTCAGTCACATTTCACACTTCACTAATCATACAGTGAGTGGCAGTGTTGCTTTGCAGTTGTTTCGTACCCGTCACATCGTGCTAACGTTTCGTAACTAAGCGTATTTGCACCAGTGTCGTTGTATACCATTTCATTTCCTACCGTTTCAATTACGGTCAACTAAAAACTTAAATTAAAAAGTAATCCCTACCGAACATTTTGTTGTAAAATGAAATCGCTTTTCACAGTCTGGTGTGGCATATTGCATTTCATTATCTTCACTCGGTTCACATATCCATCAGGAAATTCGCAACACTTGTAACGTAGCCTTGTTGTCTGCTTCGTAATGATCTCAGATGGTGAAGTTCTTCCTCTGCATTGTTCGAGAGTTCTTTTTTCTCTTTTTTTCGGTGAGTAGGCTGACGTGGATTTCCAGTAGCCGGGATTCGTCATGTAGCAAGATCCAGAGGGTGTAGAAAGGGAGTTTGGCTTTTCCTGTTTTTTGAGTTCAGTCTGCGATGTTATCACTTCACGTCGATGTTGGTTCTCCAAGAGTGACGATAAGAACACCAGGAGCTAAGAGGCCAAGCTGTGTTGCTGATCCAGTTGTCGCTGACGTATTTCACCAGCTGCTAGAAATGTAAACTCTTTACTCTGACTCTGTGTTCGTTGAATGTGACCCCAATATCCTAATGTGGCAAATATGGCAGTGTAAATACGGTTTTGGTAAACTGCATGTTGCATGGTCCTTTGTGTAGGCTGTAAGTGGGCCTATATGTAGGCATTTTTCCCGGATGGCTTGCGCCCAATGAAAAGAGAATCCATTAATAATTACTACCTCGAATACGTCTCGTAGCCGTTTACATATTCCCTTTTTGTAATAACTCACAGCAACTTTTATTTCTGGCTGCCAAAGGCAGACACTTTTGATAGCTTTGAAATCCCGCATGTATAGTTTCTTGTTGCGGCTTGACATTAAGCAGAATGCTAAGGGAAACGACTTGAAGTAACCATCATTTCGAATTAATACTTGAACACAGAGAAGCGGTACATACGGATGGTGAACAGCTTTAAATATTTCAGGATGTACCATGTTTTTACATAGACGGTAATTAAAGTTGACGGTTGAATCCGCTTGGCAGGGGAAGCTTAATACTGTAAGTAGCACTAAATTTTGTACTCACAAAATGTCGCGTTGTTTACGAGGGATGGTTCAGTTTGCACACTCCCAAATGAATTAACTTCTAACTTAAATTACGTAACGAGTTGTTATAAATGACATGAGAACGAAACAACCCGTTTGCGGCAGAGTTATTCCAAGTGGAAGTATTCACTGAGGGAGAAGTGACTACGTTTGCAGCAGAGTTATCCCAAGTGGAAGTAGTCACCGAGGGGGAAAGTGACTAGCCATTCAGTTGGATGACGTCTTTCATATTGTTATTGCTTCTACAGAGCTGTACTATTCAGGTCTGGCGAGGCTTCGTGCAGGAAAGTTAGATGTCTCCCTCATTCACACTGTTACTATTGTAATGTGTACAAGTGTATGGCTTTGATTTGTACGATGATATATATACCTAGACGCATAGCCGTTGCATGATACAGTTCCATGAATGCGCAACGTAGTTGCAGAGAGAGTTCCTGTTACAATAACTCTGCCTCCAGTCTTCGCATCATCTACAAATTTCGCTACCTTGGAAACGAGTCTATTTTCTGGATCGTTGATATAAATAATGAAAAGAATTGGTCCTAGAATTGACCCTTGAGGATCCCCGCTCGTTACTTCTAGCCAGTCTGACGATTCACCATTTATTACAACACGCTGCTTGCGATTCGTTAACCAGTCACCAGTCCATGAAAAATATTTGTGAGACAGGCCGTGGGCTTTAAGTTTTTCTAGTAGTCTTAAATGGGACACATTATCAAACGCTTTCTGGAAATCCCGAAGGACGGCATTCAGCGGTATTTTTGCGTCCCAGTTATCATATATGGTTGTAAATAAATCAAGTAGATTTGTATTACGAAACCCTTGCTGATTATTTGTTATAAGATTATGCTTGTAAAGGAACACGGTAATTTTATCTTCAGCATTTTATTCCAAGATTTTGCATAGTACTGACGTTAGGCTTATTGGGCAGTAATTTGTGGCACGTTTTTTATCGCCCTTTTTGACCGGTGCTGTGTTAGCGAGCGTCCATTGATTAGGTACTCCACATTCTGACCTTTGTTAATGGTTTACTTAACTGAAAGCTAATTGTTTAAAATGTTCCAAACATCAAAATACATCACAACCTCTTTTCTACACAGACCTCCTAGCCTATTATCGCCTTCCTTTCATTCTGCTGAGAATTACAGAATAAACGTCAAATCTTAGTAACAGACCACAGACAATTAACGTCACTGAACTTGCTAATAACGTCCCTATGCTCCCTAAGCATCTCTGACCTGCCTGAAGCTACATTATTAGTCCTTGCCACAGCATCAAATACAGAGTCCTCTGAGGTGTTGCTAAGTCATCAGCTATCAGTCACGTCCTGTATTATACACCCAGGAAGACAAAAACGCTTTCTCCTGTAACCCTAAGTAGAAACCTTCTTGTGATGCCCATGAACGAATCCCCCATAAGTACAGACCAGGCTTATCCTCTACAGTTCGTCCTCTAGAAACCCAAGCCCATTCTTAAGGGATACATTCCTGTCAGAATTATATACCTTGGCCTTACAAAGGAGTACAAAGGAAAACACAGAGACCTGCTGATCCTTTCGTGGCTCTTTGGTATTGGGAAGGTTATAAGTAACAAAACTATTCTGTCAGCTAAAGACAAGGTTAAGTAAGCAGGAAGGCCCACCCCCACCCAGCAGACCTTCCAGCTGAAGCCGGCAGAAAATAGTGAGAAGGACCATCATGCAGCATAGGAAGGCTGTCATGGATATTTCATAGGAAGGAGGAAAAGGAAACCTTATTTACACTGTCTACCTGATAATGAAAGTAATATTTAGTGAACAATATTTATCGATGTTGTTCTGCGGGTTTATCATTCCGACTCAGAGAAAAAAAGTTACATACACTGCAGAAATGGATTATTCAGGAGTATACATACTTAGCTGGAGGTTAGAAGATAGAAACTTATCCAAGCGACCTTTTAAGGGGCTACTGTACCACTTTCCTACACTGGAGGGAAGTTTGTTCCATAAAATTACAAAGAACTAGAAAGCCCTCAGCGAGTGCATACCTCAGCCAATGCCATTGCGATTAAAAAGGATCCGGATCCGCCCTCAAATTTAATCAATTCTTTCTTGGTCCATGGTCTACATTACCACAAAACTTCATTGAAATTCATTGACAATTTTTGGAGATATTGTGCGGGTTACTCCGCATCCGGATCCGCCTCGAAAGTTAATCATTTTTTCCCTGGCCCATGGCCCACTCTTGCACAAAATTTCCTCAAAATCCATTCATAACTTTTTAAATAATCCTGCTAACAGAAAGACAGACAGATAAACAAACAAACAAACGCGGGATAAAACATAACCTCCTTGGCGGAGGTTAAGAAAAAAGGCTTAGCCTCGTGTGACTGGAATCGTTTGCCGATAATTTTATACCCATTATCTCTAGTACAGTTCGAATGATCAAATGCTAAGTATTTATCGACAGCCATATTATCATGTCCTTTGATTATTTTGAATACCTGAATCTCCTCATAACCTGCGTTATTTAAGGAAAATAGGTTATTGGGTTCTAAACGCTGCTCATATGGCTTCATTCTCAATCTAGGTATCAGTTTTGTCACCCTTTGTTGTACTCAAAGGCGACCAGAACTAAATTTTCTTAAATTGTGGGCGTACTAGTGAATTATACAAAGTGAGGATAATATTTTCTTACTTATATTCGAATTCTCTACCAATGAACCCAGTTAGCATGTTGGATTTCTCAACAGCCTCCATATACCTTTTGCTTGGTTTAAGGTCATTTGTTACCATAATTTTTAAGTGTGTTTCATGACAGACATTACCTAGTTTCATATTCGAATTGTAACTGTTTTTTTTTTCATTTCTATTTCCAGTGTTTAGCACTTTCCATTTACTAATATGAAAGTCCAACTGCTGGGTTTGGACTCAGTTAAACAGTCGATCTCGGACACTCTGAATTCCCTGTCTCTGTAAAGATGTATTTGTCCTATTTCCAACTTTATTATCATCAGCAAATTTGGATACTGTACAAAAAAAAATGGCTTTATCAGTTATGTATATTGGAAACAGAATAGGACCCAATACTGAGCCCTGTGGCATACCACTTGTAAGTTCTTTCCAGTTTGAGTCTTCACCATTTGTTACTATTCTCTGTTTAAGTCCTATAGGCCAATTCTGGATCTACCAAAACACACTGCCTCGAAACCCATACGCCTTTAATTCTGACGTAGTCTTTTATGGGTAACCTTATCAAATGCTTTTTGAAAATCGAGATGGACTACGTCAACAGACATGATCGTATTGTACATATTGAGTATATGATAGAAGAAATTCAAGAGATTCGTAAGGCAAAAGCGATTATTCCGAAAACCATGCTGCGATCCTTTGATGAAATTATTTATTTCAAAGTGCTTAACAAAATTGTCTCTGATAGTTTCCAACAACATGCACACCACCGAAGATAAGCTTTTGGTCGATATTTTTTTTTAATGGTTACATACCATCCACTCACTCGATGTAGTGCTGCTCTCGGATGTCTGCCCTTTGCTCTCCTCCCTCCTTTCCTTCCTTCCTCTTCCGTCTTTCTTTACTTTATTTTTTCCTCGTCCTTCTGCCTACGGGTGACTTTACACTCCCTCTTTTATCTTTCTTTCCTTCATTCTTACCTCTTCCATCTGCCTATGGGTGACTGTACACTGAGTGACAAACCGAATGGTTTCCTGTACACCAGGAAACCATTTTCTACGCTGGGTGGTAACCATATAACCAAATAATGGCGCCTCATGGTTTAGTGGGTAATTGCGCCGCTCCGGTCGAATTGAGCCGGTGCAGGTTTATATCCAAGGGATGGTTGGGGTTTATTGGTGACGTAATGCCACTCAGGGATGAGTGAAGCTGGTCACCCTCATCTTAAATGTTAGGACCAACTTGCCTAGCCCCGGGCTCCTACGCTTCTCATGGGGCAACGTAGGATTGGATGATGGATGGATGGATGGGCATTTACTATGTTCCACTTATGAGACACCTTGCTGTTTTCTAGTGAATGGCTTTGATATTTCATTCACTGCTTCATTCAGAATACGCTGAAATATTTTATTTGACCCCACAGTTTTATTCACTTGGTTTCCCAACGGCAAGTCGTACGTCGTTCCCACTAACAGTAATGTCGCTAATTATGTTACTCACTTCAAAGACAACAGGAAAAGCTGCATCCTCCCTTGACTGGCCGGAAGCCATCACTGTCATCCAGCCTGGTCTCAACCTTTAACAGCCTAGCTTCTAAGTTTTAACAGTTCTGCTTTCACTTCCTCTACATGCACTGCCTTAGCACACACCATTCCACCTATTCCACGTATTATTTGCTGTATTTACTGTATTTAATATTACTGTATTTAGTTTCAGACAATTTATTTTAGCATGGGGGAGACGTTTCGAACTTACGGGGATAGGTGCGGCTTCCATCCAACTCTTCAGCACAAGCATTGTCCTAAGCTGCAATAGTTCGAAAGTAACCTTGAAAATACGTTACTGGACTAAAATGCCTAAGAGGAAGTGATGAAACACTGACGGAGCAACACTCTTATATTTCATCTGTAGTCTGGTACAACAGTGACACTTAAATCCCTTGATCTTAATTTTAATCTCCCATCGGAAGAAGACTTTTCGCTCGGGAGGGGATAGACAGAGGGATAATAACCACTTTGTTGGAAATTATTCCTAAGTTGAATAAAATCCTCTGGACACAGCAAACTAAATCAATATAGTACGTCACTTGATTGATGGGGTTAAGAGAGAGTTTCATGACCGCACAGAATCTCATTTGGAGCGTGTGATGAGTGAACAGATAGAGCAGGACCCCCATGTACGTCGGGGATGTGTTGCAATATATTATTTTTTCATATATTGGAACTGTAATTTGGGGAATTTGGTCAGACGGTTGTATAAATAGGACTGGAAGTTCCATGGGCAATCGTTTTGTAATTTGCTATGGACTTAACTGCAAAAAAGGAGATGAAAGAAATAACATACAACGAGGACTTAATGTAGAGTAGAGGATCAGATTGGCCTACCATGATCTGCTATTTTTTATCATACTACCAATCTGGAGGTGTTGTTCCGCCTCCTGACACAGGGTTAATAGATGTTATGTGTACAAGTCTATCTATACATTGCCCAACCGCACCCTGTAAGGAATGGCCTTGACAGAGAGGCCTCCAGACGTTTCTCCAGTAGTTTCTCCATAGCTACCTCCCAGGCTAAAACACGCAACCGTTTCTCATTCATGCACCTTACCTCTGCATCTCTGCATTAGTCTGCCCCTTGTCCTCCTACATATTTCATTCTCATACACGGTTCTTGTTAATCAACCACTCTCCATTTAACGTAAGTGAATCGTTTGGCCTGTGAGGTGGAGCGGAGACTTCTGTAGGCATGAATGATGCGTGAATAGATGTCTAGCCTGTTTCACTGGCCAGTGCGTTTGATACCTCTCAGGTTCTTCTTGTTCATGTAGCTTTCTCACCCCATACAGTACATTGTTGAGGATTTGGGTTATGATGATGATGATGATGATAATGATGATGATTCCTTGTTTTTCAGATGCAGGGGTTCAAGAGAGCCAATGATGTAATAAGAGATGACACACTGAGCAGTTGTTCATATGAAATTAATAATTGTGTGCGAGAGGTACTGCTTCACTACCAAAAGCCATTAGCCACACTTCCACCCCATGTATCAACCTCACTACACATTCTAGGTAAGTTTGATGAAGATTTGCGATATAATTCTAGCCATTACAGAATTTTGAAGGTTGAAGTTGATGCATTTCTTTCGGTACAGGTTGTTGATCAGCTTTATAAGTCATTGCTATGTCATACAATATCACAGCTTTTTTGAGTCCATTGGCGTATCAGAGTCATAGGTAACAATAGAACTGTAACAGACAGCTGTCCATATAATTTTACTGTGAACTTCATTTTCTAGAAAAGGACGTAAATAAACGACTGATAACAAGGTCTCTAATTATGGTAACGTGAGTAGTTTGGCCAACGAGCCGAAGCAAGAATGTGGAGGCTGTAATGTTAGGTGGATAGATTTGTGACATGCAGCACTGTTCATCCTTCTGATGCTTCCACTTTACACTTTTCTTTTTCTACTCCTGGATTCCCCCCGTCATTATTTAGAGGTGTAGGATTATGAGGGGGATGAATACGGTATTTAACATAGATGGTTTTGCATGTGGTGGAGAGCCAGGATTCCATGGACTTGCATGACCTGTGAATACCCATTTCAGTGTACAGACGTCAGCACAAATTTCCTGTGAATATACTCGTGTGATGTCAGTCATTTTGTCTGGCAACAGCGTATGGGGACTAGTTGTCACATAGGCTTTAATACTCTTTAAAGACGTGCTTTTAAGAAGTAGTACTTGAGCTGCCTAGAATACAATATTTTGTATACCATATTTGATTGGCATAAAAAGTACAAGAGGTGAGAGAAGAATGTTATGGAATGAGGTAGGAAAGTAATACTCTGGTATTTCTTATTATAACCGTCTCGAAAATATTACCCCTTCTCTGCCCCTTATTCCTCCCAGTCTCCCTCCCCCTACCCCTCCCTACCCTCTACACGCTCTCATGCCTCTCCACATTCTCCTCTCCCCACCTTCTCCGTTCCTCACCTTCTTTACCTTCATTCATTTATCCATGCCGCTAACCTGGATGATGCAACGCAATATTCTTTTGACCGTTTGCTAAACCCAGGCTGCTTACCTCTCAGTTGCTCGCAGTACTTTAATAAAACGTTGAGGTCTCGTTCTTCTGATGTGTTCCTTACTGGTGTTTGAGTGAGCCTGGCAGTCGGTGGCTATTATTTCAGTAGGCTGAATTAAACAGACATTTGTGCCCGTTCCTCATACTTCTCTCTCCCTTCCCTAGAAAAATGTTCCGATTCACCTCATACTGTTCGCTGATTCATGAAGCAGGATCAGAATTAATAAGGTTTAGAACTGCTGCATCATCTTTCATTTTGCTGTATCGTGTTTGGAGTAAAGATGGGGGGAAAAAAGACTGGCATTGAAAGAAACTCACTAATGTAGAGGAGCAAAATGGTTACAGGAATAGACAAGAAACAGAGACGAGTGTGGTTCATTATGTAGGTTAACGCCGTGGATAAAATAAAGTAGACAGGGTGAGGACAGGGGAGAGTGGAAATAAAAGACAGCAGAGGGGAGGGGGGAGGGAAGGTGAGGGGGAAGTTGGGGAGGGAAGGTGAGGGGGAAGTTGGGGAGGTATGTACACTGGGAGGAGCACGGGAAAGAGAGCGGGAGTGTCATCAGTCCATAACATTCTTCTGTCGCCTTTTGGACTCTATGCTAATCAGATATACAGAATACTGTGTTCTAGGTAGTCTCTATTTCTAATTCTTGGAAACACGTCTTTAAAGCGTATAACTGCCTTGGTGGCAACTAGACCCCACACACTGTTGCCTGGGAAAACGACCTACATCACACGAGCAGGCTTGCAGCGAATTTGTGCTGGCAACTGTACATGTTCGTAGTTACCAGTATCATGCTTTTTCCTTTCCTGATTTTGTGTCCTACTTCATTCCATCCGTAGGTGGGAAAAGAAGGCCAGGATGATAACATATGCAGTCATTCTTCATCAGTGAAGAATGTTATTTGAAGTATCACAACATCAAACCTGAAGTACGAGTAACTATCAGATCATCATTATATGTTGCAACATTATTTTGAAAGGCAATTTTGGAGTAATTTAAGTTAGTAGCACAAGGGACGTCAAAATGGTAACAAAGAGGACTTACTGTACTGTATCCAACAGAGTCGTCGCCCCCTGGAGTGACACCTCAGTTAGTTCGAGACACCCTTAGGTCAGCGGGAAGAGTGAGACAAGAATGGAACCCCTTAGCACTCTTGGACTACGTAACCTCAGACTCACGCTATGACGACCTCCAAGGTATCCCATTGCTTCCACTGAACGATGGATCATGGGACACTTACTTGAGATCCAATCAGCCAGTTTATATTTGCACTGCGGACCAGGCAGCCGCATTTTGGGGGCTTGGAGGAAACATCTTGCTGACAAACCTGCCGACAGAACTTCTTTCCAGGCTTCAAATCACTGAACGGAATGGTAAGATTTTGCTTTTTTTGTGTAATATTTTCCACAGTAGTAAGTAACTTCATACTTTGTATAGCAGTAACACGCTACAGAAGCAAGTTGAAAAATATTGTATCAGCACATTTTCCATTCGGCCGTAACTCTTTGGAAGCAGCTTGGAAAAAGGGATTTCATGTATCTTACTACAACGCCTAAATGTTTTAGACTGTGACAGGAGGAATCGTCCCAGCAGAGAGCATTAGAAAAGCTTGCACTACATATGATATCCATTTGCAATGCCTCTCTGAGCATAATGACCTCCCAGGGTCATCACTGTTGTGTCTTCCCATACAGAACGAGTGCCGTATGATGCATTTCTCTCATGGAACCTCACAAGTATTGTGGTACCCTGCCAGTACCACAGTATCTTGACTCGTTTAATTTATCAGTGTGCTCCTTCGAGGTCTCTCTTTATTGCCAGGCTACCCAGTTCTCTGAGTAAGCGTCAGGAGTGTCCTGTATCCTCCTTTTCTATAGCCGAACAAAATTTTGGGTTGAGTTTTGACTCTGATGAGGAGCCAGACTGATCGTGGGAATCTTACCGGTGTTGGCTTGAACGATAATATTTGGGTTGCACAAATGTTGGAACGATGTAATATAAAAATATTAGCTATTTCGAAAAATTTACGCTTTAATGTAAGTGCTCTTCTAAATGGCGTTCCTTTCATCATCGTTGGTTCTGTCGTGCGGTTCCCATACATTTCGGACTGACTAATCACGCAACATATGGACACACCTGTATGCAGCAAAATAACCCTGGGTAACACTGTTCCTATACCTCCTTACGTGTTTCTGGTTATTTCTTAGCTAATTGAAAGTGTATTAACCCATTACTGCCAAGGGCTGCTGCGTGTAGGATTTTGCTGGAAGGGCACTTAACGTGCAGCACTCCACCTACTGACTCATAGTCGCGAATGTTATAGGTTCAAACTTTGGGGTCTGCTGTTTATAAACTTTTGAAAATCCCTAATACGGCCCGCTTTACGAACATGCCTCGTAAGTAAGTAATATTTTGGCCAACTATTTTCACGGCGTATTGGCACGTGGTTGTGTTCTTTGACTGTCCCAGCAAGTGTCTCCGTGCTATATTTCCCTTGTCATTGCCTTTGTCACCTTTTTCTCATGTTCTACAATGTCAGTCTTTTTGAAGTAAATGATAGCCAACTGAGTACTGTTATGTCGTACGCCGCTGCTTATTATATTATTTTGCTACCTCCGCCGACAAAGTTGAAGGAGGTTATGTTTTCACGCCTGTTTGTCTGTTTGTTTCCTTGTTGTATTATTTGTCTACAGTATATATGAAAAAGATATTGATGGATTTCAATTAAATTTTGTGGAAATATGGGTCATGGCCCAAGGAAAACTTTATTAAATTCTAGTGGATATCAGAGTGTCCGCTATAGGCGTTGTCTGAGGTATGCGTTCTGAGAGTGCGTTCCCTTAGCTTGATATGCCGCCCGTGTCTGCTTCCGGTATTTGGGTTGTTTTATATTTTTGTCATGGTGTTTTAGAATGATAGATACGGGGGCTGCAGGAATTATTTATTACTGTATAGCCTTTTTCTCGTCAGTCCTGTGCGTGTGTGTGTGTGTGTGTGTAGAAGACATGCTGGAGGTGGAGGGGGTCAGCTAAAATGATTCGTGGTAAGAATGACAAACATAAACATCGCTGGAAAGGAAGGGAGGATGGTTTGGGGAGTGCGGATCTTGCTGACTGTGAGGTGGGTTGAAACTGCGAGTGTGACCAATGTGAATGCTAGCCCTGAACAGCACCGCAAATTCCTGGTATGTAATATGTTGCTGAGAAAATATTAGGCAAAGAAAATAGCTTAGGAACCCCGGAGCATATTGCAAAGGTTGAAGGGCCAATTGGGGGGAATAGCTTTTTGTATGGGGAGATATGGAGAGGGGCTGTGTGTGTAAAAAAGCTGTATGATGCTGTAACAGACGGCCCCTGAGAGTCACTGACCTGACCTATGGGTGGACAAGGGGCCCACCATGGCATAAGGTGTTTTGGAGGTGGAATGAACAGCGGTCAGAGAGAAAAGAAGACTAATGGGGGGGAGTGAAATGGGATTAGGGATAAGGTGAAAGAGTTTTCAGCTAAACACAAAGCTAGAAGGGAAATAAGACACTGACTCAGGAACTCTTACTCAAAGTATAGATGATGGCAAGAATGAAATATTTAGACATGGCTAAACAGGTGGTGGAAGACCAGTGTGTGAAAAATGATGATGATCGCGTAGTTAACAGTGAAGTATGGAGAGAAAATAAAAGTGACCTGCTGCATGTGGAGTTTGACTGGAATATATATAATCTGGGGATAACTGAACCAGTGCTAAGTCCATGGTCACTGATTGATCATAAAACCATGACTAAGGAAACTGATAAGATGAAAATGGATAAAGCAACTGGTGTGTGTGTGTGTGTGTGTGTGTGTGTGTGTGTGTGTGTGTGTGTG
>JAGKTI010005083.1:0-32230 GCA_018397915.1 Birgus latro
TATAGTGTCAAGTGCACAGTGATTGCTCATCGCAAACAGTTACAAAGTACTAGGTTTTAATCTGTTCTATAACTCTACTTCCCAATTATGTGATACACATCGTTCATATGTGAACATTTCTTTTGACCTGTTTATATAATCCTATTTTTCAGCGGCAACATCTGTCATCTGTCTGTAATTTTACCCTTATGTTTCGATTTCATATGGACGAATGTTTCGTTTCTACATGACCTTGACCTGGAGGTTTTCAGTACGTTCTTTAGCCCTTCTGTGTTTTGACATCATCTAGGCTACCGTTACTTCTTTATGTTGTTATTGCTCAAGTCTGACTTGCTTCACTGTTCTTCATTTTCATAACTCTTTTTTTCTCTGCTGGTACATATTAACAGTGAAATGTATTACAATAACCCGTAAAGCATTAAGAAACGAAATTAGTACGGAAGTCAGGAACATACAAAGACTGCAACATCCGTGGCCACCAACTGATCCAAAGGCCGATATCTGACTTACCCAGTGACACTGATCTTCCAGGGATTACTATCAGACTCAAAATACTACATTCTTGCCTAACCCTTAACACTTCCATCCACACTTCTTCAAATAAGGTCGAAACTGTTAGAGCGGATTTTAACCTTGTGACTGGAGCACTGACCTTTCCCTGTGAACTTTAAATTAGACTTTCTTTATCCTTGTTTTAAACTGAACTCTTCCACAAAAATTAGTGTACATTAGATATAAACTAAATTGACCTTGCCTTGTGATCTTGACTTTTGACCTATCTTACTCATAAACATTGGGTCAACCTCTTGGGTCATCCTCAACACATCCACCAAGTTTGATCCAAATAAAAGAAGAATGTTTTAGTTATCTGATTCACACATATACACGCGGGTGGAATTTCGACCTTGCCCTGTGACCTTGATTTTTGATTGGTTGCTTTCAAAATCGAATAATTTCATGCTTGCTTTATCCTCAACTCCTGCCCAAAGTTTGCCGTAATCGTACAAAACCTTAGTTGGCCTTGCACAATGACCAATGACCACTACTTGGCTGGCCCTCAACATTTCCTCCAAGTTTGCTTAAAACGGAATAAAAACTTTGATTTATTTGTTGATAAACCCCTACACGGACTGAACATTGACCTTGCCTATGAGCTTGACCTTTGACAGATTGTTCTCAGGATTTAATCACTTCATTCTTGCCTTAGCCTCAACCCTTCCCCAACGATTGGATTAATTTGGATAAAAACTAAGTAGATTTTGCTACGTCAGCATTTGGCCAGTGAGTAGCACAATTCCATCGATGCCACCACGTGAAGGCATCTCGCTCCAGCACCATTCCATGACAGTAAAAGCTTCCACTGATAAATGGTTTTCCTCCGACATTGTGGTATTTTAGGTAAGCGAGTAATTATGCGTAAGACGGGGTTTTAGGAACGGCGATAGCTAAGAATTTCGTAGCCTTTGACCATATTATAGGTGAGACAGGAGGCTTCGCAGTACCTTCTCCTTAGCGATTTATTTTGTATCCTTCCCCTTAAATTTCTCCCGTATGTTTAATATAAATTTCTGTTATCGAAATAGGCAGCATATATATACCATACACGATGATAATGAGGTATAATGCACAAAACAAATCGCTAAGGAGGTGTTGTTACGTCTGGAAAGCCATTTAGCGTACTCCGTTTTGACTTGTGGGTTCAGGGCCCGAATTCGCGTTGGTTAATAGGCAGTGGTATAGTTACAGGGGGCCCAGGGGGGACGCGGGCCCCCTTCATGCCCTTGGTCCCCCTCTGCTTCCTCCTCCCCTTTGACAATTCGAATACTTTAATGCACAGACAGTGTTCCATAAATTTGTTAGAGATTATTAACATTCTGCTTATTTTCAGGACTGTGCCTCCCCTCCCCCCATACACATACACACACACCGAAAAAAAAAAATGGTTCCGCCTTGTCCCCATATTTGTGGAAACCTGACGACGCCGCTGTCAGGGATGCTCCTTAACACCTCTTCCTCACCAACTTATTCCTGTATGCGGCACGCTAATATTCTCGTCTACGGTGTTTATGTGATCTTTCTTGGTAATATAAAGACATAAGCATCACACACGCAAAACGCTAAGGATGAGGCGCCAGAAAGAGAATGCTAAGTCAGTAATAATAGGCACCTGCGAGATTCCCTGGCGCCTCGTCTTGCCTCGTTTTAAATTCAAGGTGACGCCAGACGGGTTTAAAGGTAATCGGATGAGAGATAACAGTGAACATTGTCACCACCAACCCTCTCATCTTTGGACCAGTTCTAGTATTCCACTCCAGCGCAGGCCAGACGGAATGAGGCTGTCGCTGGAGCCGCAAAGTTAATATTTACCTATTCACTTCCTTCCACGCCTTGGTTTTATAGATAGATGGATAGATAAATAAATACGGATATAGACAGTCGATAGATAGACATGGACATAGATAAATACGAGCAGATAGATAAATAGATATGGACATAGACAGATATAGCAAAATAAAGCAATATTTAGATGTACCATTGGCTAACACGCAGTATGCTTTATCTATATTTGTTTTAATCATTCATTTAATTCCTCCTATATCCTTATAAAATTCTCGACATCTATACATCCTTCATTAACCCAAACACCGCTGGGGATCATTCATAAGTTGAATTAAATTGCTTGATGGCAGCCTGACTAGCTGTATAAGACGTTGGCATTGTGAAAATGTTAATCCTTTCAATACGGTACCGTTTATTCTCTATTCATATCCAGAATGAAATGTATACCTTATGAAATATATATCGCATTAAAAGAGCCAGTGAATGTTATTATCAATCCCCTTCACTTCCACAAGTCAATCCAAATGTTAATAAAATCGTGATGACAGAAGTGTAATAAAATAGGTGTGAGGTGGTGGCTGCTGTGAAGGTGTTGGGGAGCCATTGGTATTGCAGGTGCTCACTCATGGGTGGTCGGGACACAAATGATGGTTATGGGTTTTTTTTACTGACTCTGGCCACGATTCTTTGGTGTGGCCGTCTCTTCAACTTGCTATTTTGATAATTACGATAATTAGTTGTTAATAAAGCAGCTTTCTAAGTTTATTAGAGGGAGCAAATAATAAAGGCCAGTACTGTCAGGTCACATATTTATGCAGCATCAAATGCACTTCTAACTAAACTTTTTAAAAAATACACAATAGCCGACACCTATTGTATTTTCAGAATTGTTGTTAACAACAGTTACATGTTGCCAGTAGACTTATCTTCATACATATTTCTTCTAGCCTGCAGTTTCATATAATATCATCCTGCTGTGGTGCGGGATGGGGCACCTTTGTTGGGGGAGGACTCAGTAAAGACTCGACTGTGTCGCTATTTTAAAAAGTAATCTTGGAGAAACAAAGTAAAACAGCTGCTGCTGGCCTTCGATAATGGTGTTTCAATAAAATAATCTAAACATATATTTAAAAAAAAAAAAAAAAAAAGTCCTTGCAAATGATGACTATCATAGGCGTTGATATTAAACCGCCCAGATACTACTGATACCAACTCTGCTCTGCAGTGCTCAGTCGAATTTCAGTGGCCCCACTTTTGCTACAGAAAAGCGTGACTAGAACTACCTAATTACGCCGCCTCCATCCTTCATACCAGACTTAACCATAACTCTTCCCAGTGATGTGACTGAACGTATTACAAATACTGTTACATCCCTGTCCCACACTGCCACAAGCTCCAACAGCAATAGTTCAGTATAGGAAGGGCGTTGCCCAGTGAGTTGTTCTTCCTATAGTCATCCTTTCGGTGTACAGCACACAAGATCAGCTCAGGCGCTGTAAATAAACACTGGTTTCTTAAGTTCATTGTCTTTGTCTTTATTTTCCAGGTAATTACACTTAATGCTTTCCAACTTCACTTCACTGTTTTCGCAAGCACTGGAGCAATACAAACTTTACTAACTGCAATCACACTTAATGCTTGGCAACATTTCACTAAACTTCACTGCACTGACACTGCACTACACTCAAACTGAAATGAAAACTAACTGAACCTCCTCTATTCTCTTCCCCATCCATGTATAAGCTCCCTATATTCTAGAGTTTTCTACACTTCTCCAAAGTTCTAGTGTATTCCAGAGAGAGAGAGAGAGAGAGCATCGGTTGCAAGTTACGAACTCAAGAGACATCCGAAGCATGCCAGAGTTTTCTTCCACTGCTGAACACTCTAAATTATTTAGCATACAAATGTAAATTAAATTACATTATTTAAGAAGCAATCACATAAATAAAACACTGAGAAAAAGAGCTAGAAAATTAATGCATAACTTACTAAACAACTACGCTCACAAACAGCCGGCAAACTGGCAACTCTGACTCATACCCGAACTACCGTAAACACCAGGACTCAGTGAGAAACTTCTAGACTACCTAACTACCAAATCCTGCTTTTTAACACTACCCCTTCCCTAGACCTTTGTCGTCCCGACAAAACTACACAATATATGCAAACATAAACCTTAATCCTAATGAAACATCTAACTATACACAAAATAATCTTTCAATGATGATGATGATGAGATTCGCCACACGGGTGTGGCACGGGCTCAGGATGGAGAGCCCGTAAGTGACAAATCATGATGAAGAATTAAAGAGGAGCGTCCGCTGCATGGCGGCAGACGGACGCGGACAGAAGGAAATAAAGAAAGTGGCGCTATGACTAGCGAGGCGGAGGGTAAGAGGAGACAGTGGAGAGGAGGGAAGAGACAGGGGAAAGAGCAACCATCTCAGCAGCAGTGTCAGAACGAGACACGCCTGACAAGATGGTTGCGAAGAGAAAGACGAAGAGAAACAGTGGAAGGGCAGTCCAAAAGATAATGTAGAAGAGGCCAGTCGTCTAGGTGGTGACAGTAAGGGCACGGATCAGGTTGCCGCCCGGATATTTGTGAAAAACAGGGGTGCCCAAGCCGGAGGCGGCGGAGACCCACTATGAGAGCATTAGGGGTGTGGGGCGGGGCAACAAGCGGCTCATAGCGAGTTGCCCGCGCAAACCACGAGGCGGACCGTGAGCCAGCAGCAACCTGATCCTCATGAGCCTCGCGAGTGAGCCTTAAGGTGGAGGTGTAGGCTTTCCGTTTAACACTCGCGAGGCTGTGCCCTAGTGCACTAATCTTTCAACTTCTCAGGTCTTCTTCTATGCCGCTTCTGACGACGTCCTTGCTCATCCACAGAGTCCACTCCTCCCTGGAAAGTTTTGGTCCTCTTCCTGATTCACTTCTTCTCTTGGGAAACTGTCACCATCCTCTTGCACTTCAGCTCCTTGGTCCTTCTCAACATCCTCGGTTGTGGGAGAGCACGATTCCTAGGAGACGTCCCAGCTGTACTGTCCTGGCCCATGGTACTGTCACAGATGGTTCACGTGTACCACCTTTGGGCGAGACTTTCTGCCTTCCCGAATCCGATACATTACGTCTAATAGGCGGTCCAACACAGTGTAAGGCCTGTCCCATGGGCTCTGCAGCTTTGGTGACTGCCCCTTCTTTTTCTGAGGATTGTATAACCAGACTTGATCACCAGCCTTGAAGCTCAGCTCACTTGCCTTGGCATCATTCTTGCACTTCATCACCTTTCTTGAAAACTTAAGGGCTCCTTGCACTTGATGATGTACCTCAGCCAGCCTTTCCTGAAGATGCGTTGCATAGCTGCAGGTGTCTGTAGGCAGCTCTTCACCAGGTGATCTTCCCATTAACAAGTCAACTGGTAAACGTAACTCGTGGCCCAACATCAGTTTGCAGGGGTGTTGCCAGTAGACTCATGGGATGCAGACCAATATGCCATCAACAACGCAGGTATTTTCTGGTCCCATTCTGCTTGTCCCTCTATGCAGTACTTGGACAGTTCTTGTCCCAGGGTCCAGTTGAATTCCTCCACCATCCCATCTCACTGTGGCCTTAGTGGGGTCATCCTGGTCTTCTTGATCCCCAATAAGTTGCAGCACTCACAGAACACAGCAGACTCAAAGTTTCTGCCCTGGTCTGAATGTAGCTCTTGTGGCATCCCAAAACGGCAGAAGAACTGGTCAACCAACACCTGAGCAACAGTCGCAGCCTCTTGATCAGGGATGGCACAGGCTTCTGGCCACTTTGTAAAGTAGTCCATGGCAACACATATATACCAGTTTCCTCTTTCAGCGAGTGGCAAAGGTCTAGCAATGTCCACCGCTACTCTTTCCATCAGTGCACGCACTTGGTACAGCTGGAGAGGGGCGCAACCACGTTTCTTGGTTCCCTTCTTGGCACAACATACTTCACAGGCCCGACACCACTCTTCAACATCCTGACGCATGCCAGTCCAGTAAAACCTCTGTCACAGTCAACTTGAGTTTTCTTCACTCCCAGGTGCCCACTAGTGATATGGTTATGAGACTCATCCAAGATCCCAGACCTCATTTTCTTCGGGACCACCAGTTGCAAGTACTTGCTGAGGCCATCAGGCATCTCCCACTGACGCTCCAATAGTGCGTTGTTCGGACGAAGAAGGTCCCACTGACTCCAGTAGCCGGGCTGAACCTGGAAACTTTCCCAAGATGGTTGCACTGTACTCCGCTGCAGCCACTCTAGCACTGGTTGTAAATCTGCATCCTCCATCTGCATCCTCTTCAGGTCTTCTTCATCTGATGCTGGCCCTGTCACTGCAGTATGGCGGCATTTCATGCCAAGATTCTCATTCCTAGTACACTGCTTGCCATCTGTTCTTCCGTCTTCTCACACATTGTTCATCAAGGTTTTCCTGCATTTCCTCAGTGGTGGGGCTTCTTGGTAAAAACTGGCTGGTTGTTCCCTCTTGTCACCACCCTTCATCAGTTTACCCTCATCCTTCTCATTTGGACACTCATAACTGAAGTGTCCCACCTCACCACATGTCCAACACCCGTTTGTTGCAATCGTGGATTTCCTTGCACTGTTCCATTCTTGCTGCTTCTTCCATTTGTAACAAACCACCTTCTTGTGCCCCAGCTTCCTGTAGAACCAGGAACCTCCTCCAGTTTTCTGTTCTCTCTTCCACTTGTTGCAGTCCACTTTCCTACGTACTGGCTTTTCACAGTACCAGCACCTTCCTTCAAAATATTCCACTTCCCTTACCTGCGCCATTCTTGCCTTGAATCCTGCACTACGACAAGCCTGAAAAGTGGATATACTGGACCTGACATATGACTCGAACTCTAGAGCCCTGACTAGTGTTTCTTGCATGCTTCTGGGCTGTGCCTGCTTCACATGCACCTTCAACTCTGCACTGTCCAGAGCATCGATGAACTGGTCCCTTAGAAGAATAGCCAACAGGTTAGGTGCTGTTCCTGGGTACGCATTGTATGCCATACTCTCCATCCAGGTCATGAGCAAGCTGCTGTAGGGATTCACCTCGAGTCCGTACACAACTCCGGAATCGTGCTCTGTAAACCTCAATCTGGTACATAGTCCCATATCTGTGCTCCAGCACTTCTACTAAGGACGGATAACTGTTCCTCTCCTTTACTGACATCTGGACCAGAATTTCCATTGCGGCACTCTTAAGGCTAGTGGCAAGCTGCACAGCCCCCTGCCTATCATCCCAACCATTCTGATCAGCAAGTAACTCAAACTGCACACATGGTAAGCTTCCCAAGGTACTCTACCATCAAAATCCTGAGGTTTCTTTTTAATTAGACCCTCATTATAGCCATGAACTTCACCAGTTTGGGGCCTAAAAACTGGGGTATCATAATTAAGGCCAGGACTTAAAACTTCTGCATTCTGATTATTAAACCCTGTACTGCTACCTATAGATGCTTGGAATCCGCCATGATTCACCATACACTCTCCATTCCTTTCATATTCTCCCTGTACACTAACCTGAGGCTCAGCCATGCAATATTTCCTCTACAGCCTCAGTTTTCTCACTAATTATCTTCACATGGTTGACTACATGCTTCAACTGGTTATCTACATGTTGTCTGTACTCCATCACTATTCCCTTACTAATCTTTACATGCTGTTTGCACTCCGTCACAATTTCCTCAGTAATTGACTTCAACTGGTCGTCTACATTCTGTTTGCACTCAGTCACATTATTGCTTACCTCATACTTCTGCTGCTGTAGCTCAGTGTATACCTCCTCCTGCAACTGTTCCTGTTCTTCCTTCCTTTCCCCCATGAAAGCATCTAGCTGTCCTTGCATCCTCACTTGTAATTCCCTCTGTTGCTCCTGTAATACCTCTTGAAGCTGTTCCCTCTGTGCTTGCAATTGTTATTTGATTTCTTCATTTTGTGCCTATAGTTGGCCTTTGAGTTCTTTCTGTCCTTCATTCTGTGCCTGTAGTTGTACACTTTGTGCTTGTAATTGTTCTTTGAGTTCTTTCTGTCCTTCATTCTGTGCCTGTAAGTGTTCCTTTTGATCTTCACGTTGTACCTCTAGTTGTTCACTCTGTGCCTTCAGTTGTACACTTGACAACTCATCCTCCTGCCCAGTTCGGAATCTTGTCTACACACCCCCTTGCCCCATGTTAAAGATTAGACACACTGCAGCACCTTCAAAAAATCCACACTCCTGACATCAGTGTTACGTCCCCGTCCCACACTGCCACAGGCTCCAGCAGCAGTAGTTCAGTATAGGAAGGACGTTGCCCAGTGAGCTGTTCTTCCTATAGTCATCCTTTCGGTGTACAGCACAAAAGATCAGCTCAGGCATTGTAGATAAACACTGGCTTCTCAAGTTCACTGTCGTTATTTTCCAAGTAATTAGACTTAATGCTTTCCAATTTCACTTCACTGTTTTCACAAGCACTGGAGCTATACAAACTTTACTAACTGCAGTCACACTTAATGCTTGACATTTCACTAAACTTCACTGCACTGACACTGCGCTACACTCAAACTGAACTAAAAACTAACTGAACCTCGTCTAGTCTCTTCCCCATCCTTATATAAGCTTCCTATATCCTAGAGTTTTCTACATTTCTCCACAGTTCTAGTGTATTCCAGAGAGAGAGACATCATCGGTTACAACAGTTACCAGCTCGCAGACATCCAAAGCATGCTAGAGTTTTCTTACACTGCATAACACTCTAAATTATTTAGCATACAAACTTAGAATTAAATTACATAATTTAACAATCACGTAAATAAAACATTACTGAGAAAAAGAGCACAAAAATTAATGGATAACTTACAAAACAACTACACTCACAAACTGCAGGGAAACTGGCAACTCTGACTCGTACCGGAACTACCATAAACATCGGGAATCAGTGAGAAACTTCTAGACTACCTAGGCTAACTACCAAATCCCGCTTCTTAACAATATGTTCCCTGTGATGTAAAGGCATAATTTAATGACATGGAGTCTTGGATAAGTTTTACTACAGTAAATGACTGCGAAAATCAGGGGAACAGCCACTGTCCCAATGTCTGTGGACTGGGTACGAGGCTGTAATGTGACGTCATAATGATAAAGATACCAGACTGGCAATAAAAAAGTCTCTTACCATGAAAAATTCTCATGCATAAAATATGTTTCGTCATAGCACATTTACTTTTCCTAATGCATAATGAACACAGCAGCATCGTTTAAGCATCGTATTTATATTTAACCTTTATTATTATTACTATTATTACATGGGTTGGTGAGACTCGAGTACCCGTGGAGTTGTGGTGGAACTGTAAGACATGTAACTTGCTTATGTAACAGGCAGACTGTGATATCAGTCATTTCCTGACATGCCTAGTCAGTTCGTGAAATGAATGTAAATAGGGATGGGTTAATTTAGGTTACGTTCGTTAATTTAGGATGTGATTAGGTTACACTGAGATAATCTAGGTTAAGTTTAGGTTAGGTTAGGGTAGGTTAGTTAGGTGAGGTTATGTTAGGTTAATTTAGATAATGCTTAACATAGCTTTTATTCCCCAACCTAACTAGCCTAGCTTACTCTAACTTAAATTTAACCTAGATTATCCCAACCTAACCTAACCGCTTCCTAAATTGACTGATTTCAAAGTCTGCCTATAACATATGAGCATATAATACAAGAAGCCCCACTCAGTTTGCTGGAAGTAATGTTTTAATCAGCTTTATGTACCCATACTAGTCGTTAATTACCACATTACTTATTTCGTTAGCGGTATAAAAGCTGGGCCTATTTATAGACACTGCCTGCGAGCGAAAATCACCAAAATAAAAATGTTCTATCTATCTATCTATTGCCAGACGCCTCTATCCCGCACGGGGTGGCCACAAACAAATCGCCTCCATGTCACTCTGTCCCCTGCCATTTCACTACCACGCTCCCAGCTCAAACCCCCCTCTCTCTAATACCTCTCCAATCCATCCCTCCATCTCATCCTCGGCCTCCCCCTACCTCTCGCCCCCTCCACCTCACTCACATACACTCTCCATCCTCTCCACATGCCCAAACCACCTTAACGTGTTTCTCCTAACGTTTCCCATCACGTCCTCAACCACACCACAACGCTCCTTCACTTCCTCATTTGTTAGTCTGTCTCTCCATGTAACTCCACATGCTCCTCTCAAATAACTCATTTCCACTGCTCTCACTCTTGACTTCTGTCCTTCCAACAGGGTCCAAGCTTCACTTCCATATGTCAGAGTTGGTATCACAATACTGTCATGTAACAACTTTTTCACTTCCATGCTCACCTCCCTGTTTCTTATCACTGCTTTCAACGAACCAGCAACCTTCCTTCCCTTTCGAGCACTTCACCCTCCAGACTTCCATCCTTACTCATCACACTGCCCAAGTACTTAAATGAACTCACATTCTCCATATCCTTCCCATTCAGTCTCACAGTACATTCACTGGCTTCACTTCTTTCGAAGACCATCACTTTACTCTTCCCTACATTCACCTTTAGATTCCGTTTCTTACACACTCTCCCAAACTCATCTACCAATCCTTGCAGCTCCCCTTCGTCTTCGCTCAACAATACAGTATCATCTGCAAACAACAGTACAGGGAGTTTCCAAACACTGCCCTCTCTCACTAGGGCCGCTCCAACATCCACTGCCCGACCTTGTATCTCTTTTATAACCCCATCCTCTGATCTGTGTGGCTGCCTTTGCCTCCCCGTCCCCTTCCCGCGCGCAGCAGCCCATACTACAAAACTAAACACCAGTAATGATGAAAGCGAGCGAGTATCTGACGCTCTATTTGTCGTACCATAAACGAATTTGTTGTTCACGTCAGGCTATCATGACTGGTTATTGGCATACAAGAGTATTGGGGATATGACAGGATGATAAACGACACCAGCGACTCCACTTTCGTATCACAAATTATAAGTATTCATATATACGATAGCCGGTTTTTCCATTTATAAACACTGACTACTTTAGGAATAAAATTTCCCTTAGCAGGCTAAGATATGTACAAGGCTGTTCAAAAATTTTACAAGACCAAACGTTTCCGTAACGAATTTGAGTAAACAAAAAACTTCCATGGAGGCGGCATGGAGGTATGAGAGGAGGCGGCTTGAGGTCACGTGACTTGAAGCCAGCGCGCTGCAGCCCCCCGCCCCCCTTTGACTGAAAACAAACATCAGCTGAGAGTGGAATTCTCCGTTATTTTTTGTGCAACCACTCAACATGCCTGTTTGTTCTGCTTTTGGATGTACGCAGAGGGATCGACAAGACTCTGTAACATTCCGCAGGTAAAACTATTAGGTTAAATAAGAAAATGGTTTCTTAGAAAGGAGCTTAAAAGTGTGTCGCGTTGGGTTCTTTCTTTGATCATTTGTGGTCTAGTGATTGGATACTGATGTTTTTTAAGACTTTGGCAACCACCAATAATCTACATTCAGTTTAGACACCGGTGCTGATACTAAATATTCCATTTTTTGGGGGGAAAGTATAGAATACCGGCAGTGTTTCCGCGGTGTGGCCGGTCGGCCGATAAGCAGGCTAGGCTTAGGATATACTGCTGTCTCAAACACCTAACCTAACCCACATAGCCCATCCCAAATTAGCCTTTGTAACCTAAGCAACCTAGCCTAACCTAACCTAATCACCTAACCCAGATTAACGTAACTTAACCTAACCCACCTAGCCCAGCCTGGCCTAGCTTATCTTAACCAGGCACTAAATTAACCCATCTAACTTTACTTACCTCAAGCCAGCTTAACCCAGCTCATCCTGACCTAACTTACCTAACCCAATTCACCTAACCTAATCTACTCTTGGCCTGAGCTATTTAACCAGCTCATCCACTTGATTTAAAAGGTATGTAGTGTCTAATAATGACCAGTTTTTTCATACTGTAAGAGGTGTTATATGTCAGCCATTGGTGTAATATAGACAAAAATTCCAACAGGTAGCTACAGGTATCATAAACTAGACATACCATGTGTTCCTGTAATATTTCTTAAAACTTATGTAATGTCTAACCACTCAATGGCCAACTTTTTCATACTATAAGAGTTATTTTATATCAGTCATTGGTTTAATATAAACAGAATAACAAGGGTTTCTGTCTTGGCTGTCCTTTATCAGTGGAATCCCGGGGGTAAGAGCTATACATTTTCTCAAGACGGTGAGGTGACTGGTGTTTTTCTGTAATCTAGATCATTAACAAAGAATGCCAGTGTCTCTGTTTGTAACTTGTATATCAAATAACATTTCAAAGAAATGTTGTGTGTTTTGAACTCCAGAAAGTAATAAAATGCCATAAATCGCCTTGAGAAACTGAATGTTTCGAGTCAATCCCTCTCCATCGCAGATGAAAACCTAAATTATTAAATAATACTACCATTTGTGATTATTATTGGCCTACATGACTGACTCATATTTGTCTATAGTCACTACAGTATAATGCGATGTCAAAACACGTTGTTAGCGTTTCTTATAAGGAATATTAATGATTATCTGTGGAGCGAACAATTCAAGAACTTTACATTTTCTAAGTACATTGTGGTGTCTGGTGGGTTTTTCAGGGATCTATATCATTGACAAGGAATGTCTTTATATATGTCTTGCATATCATATCATATTTCTCCAGATTTGTGTGTGGGGTGAACACCAGAAAGCTATTAAATGTAATAAGTCACCTTGCTAAACCACAATGTTTTGAGTCAATCTCCCCCACCCGCCCCGGGCCACTAAGCCCCGCCCACCGGCTTCACTCGCGCGGATAGAGGAAGACCAAGCATGCCGCCTCCTCTATTATACACCTCCATGGGTGGCGGTGTGGTGCATAATATTGGAGTTAGGACAGTAAATTAGGCTTCCTAGTTAATTTCAGGCATTTTTGAAACAGCAACTGTTTGAAAGTTTGTGTGTTAGCCAGCTCAGTCGGGACCACCGAGAGATATCAAGGCCCAACACAAGGGCCTGTTTTGGGCTGTGACGTCACTACGACTGACGTTCAGCGCTCTCACTTTTGGGGAATTTGTCCCCAGATTGGGAATTATGTTAATCTAGGGATAATCTAGGGAAATTGGCTTTCTGGTGAAATTCTGGGGATTTTGTATGCTTTTTTTTTCTTAAATCAGACAAATATCAACCTAGAATCAATATTTGCTCATGAAAAGAAAAGGCCTATCAGCTGTTTTTTGGTGGCATATTCTATATCGGCAATTTTGATTGGTTACTGGTGTTTAGCAGTCTTGAACTCAACCTGTCATTGAGATGATGGTTTGGGCATGTGGAGAGGATGGGGGATGATAATTGGGTGCAGAAGGTGAGAAATGTTAATATTGAGGATGGGGTTGCGAGAAGTAGACCGAGAAAGACGTGGGACGAGGTCATTAAGTGTGACCCCAGGGTTAAGGGACTGAAGAGGGAGGCTGCCATAGATCGAGCTGCATGGAGAGCCGCCATTAGGTGACCAAGGCCGACGCATGCAAGCATGTTGGAGCCTTCAAAAACGAAACGAAACGANGCACTTACGGCATGTCAGAATGAAATAAGAAACCTGTACTTTACACAGGAAAAATCACCCAATATATTACCACTATGCCGGGAATCGAACCCGGGACTCTCAGGTGAGAGCCAGGCAGCATACCACTACACCACGACCAGGTAAAAGTTACCTCACATTGTCACAATCTTGTAACCAATGTCCCTCCGCCCCCACTGTGGGCATCAAGAGGATGAGGTAACCCCCTGGCACTCGGGCAAGTAGATGCATTTAATCTATCCCAAGCACTTACGGCATGTCAGAATGAAATAAGAAACCTGTACTTTACACAGGAAAAATCACCCAATATATTACCACTATGCCGGGAATCGAACCCGGGACTCTCAGGTGAGAGCCAGGCAGCATACCACTACACCACGACCAGGTAAAAGTTACCTCACATTGTCACAATCTTGTAACCAATGTCCCTCCGCCCCCACTGTGGGCATCAAGAGGATGAGGTAACCCCCTGGCACTCGGGCAAGTAGATGCATTTAATCTATCCCAAGCACTTACGGCATGTCAGAATGAAATAAGAAACCTGTACTTTACACAGGAAAAATCACCCAATATATTACCACTATGCCGGGAATCGAACCCGGGACTCTCAAGTGAGAGCCAGGCAGCATACCACTACACCACGACCAGGTAAAAGTTACCTCACCAGTCACCAGTGTACAGTAAGGTACGGGTGGGGTTATACCAGTGCAGGGTCAAGGACATCATACACCTGAAATTCCCTTAACAGTACAGAAATTTGTGGAGTGAAACCATATACACTATACAGTATGCCCTGTTCTTGTGTTGTGCCCAGATGCAAGGGAAATTATAAACAAGGGCCTAAAGTATATGTATTTGTCTTTCCCAAAGATCTCGCAAGCAAAGGCTACGCGCCATTTTTCACCCACCCAACATAGCAAGGTAAATACGGTATTGTGATTCCTATTAGTAGTTAAGATTATGGATATTAGTCCTGTACAGATAGAAACTATGAACTTTCATGAATATAGCCCTATAAGGTGGATAAACTAGGTTCGATTGCAGGCGAGAGGGAACATCATTGGGAGGCTTGTCTCTTTTGAACATTGTCAAATACTTTCACCTTTGCTCTGTCTCTCTTTTGAACATTCTCAAATTACTTTCACTTTGGCACATAGTACATTTAATTTAATTGCCCACTTAACTCCCTTATACTTTAGTGCCATATAGTAATTGTTTTGGCTTGGTGCTAGCTTTTCAATTCAAATTCAAACTTCTGGGAGGATGCTGTGAATAATTTGCTGTATATTGTAATAAAACTCATTTCTTTTGAACTGATACAGTAGACGTTGTAGCAACTACATGGAAATTTTAGCCTTCGGAACATTCCTTAAAAAGTCGGAAATTATAGGACGTTAAGTTTGAAAAAAGCACTCCAGAATATTTCACCTTGATTAATTTAGACATTACCATAGTTTCTTTGTGTTGTTATTTTAATTATCTTGAGTAATAGACGAGCAATACTAAACGTCAGGTAATTATATACGGTGTATATATCTGTTGTTTTTCACACGGAATAGTATACAACTCTTTAAATTGGAGGAGTATCCAAGTACATGAGTTACCCTAAATATTTAATTGCAGACATCAAAAAGACTTTAGAAAAGTAGATTCTGATCACAGATCAGACGTAAAAGACACCATTCTGTATGAATTGTAGAAAGTTTCAGTTTACCATTAACATTTTGTTACATAATAGCAATGTTCATGCCACTTTCGGTGCGAAATTCTACAAGTTAAGTGAGGGTTGGTGAGGGCGCGGCACCCGTCATGATGACGTCACGAGGGAAATTACAGGCCTTGATATCTGGGTGCTGTAGTTACCACATTTGAGGGCAAGCCAGTAAGTTTTTGCCTCTAACCCACTGAGCTCTATGGAGAGGCTATCTCCAGCAAGCGTGTAACTTTGGCCGTCACATTGAAATCGTCGCCTTCACCATGGTAATGCAATTGAAACACTGTTCTTAAGTTGCTGTTACCGTTTCGCTGCTGCTTAAATAAGCTGAACAGTGGGCCATGACACAATATTTTAGCTGCGCAGATGACCATGGCATTATATTTTCCGAATTCTTCGACTGATTTCAAAAGGCGCTGGCGTCGGGTGTACTGCATAAACATCAACAGCGTCGCCCCTGGCAGCGGGAACACAAACTACGCGGCGCTACCCTTGAGAAAGCCTCTACATATTATAGAG
The DNA here is from genome assembly GCA_018397915.1 of Birgus latro. Classification (NCBI taxonomy): domain Eukaryota; kingdom Metazoa; phylum Arthropoda; class Malacostraca; order Decapoda; family Coenobitidae; genus Birgus; species Birgus latro. The sequence goes on from JAGKTI010005083.1 coordinate 16,172, forward strand.
CTCCGTGCTCTAACCCAAAAACATCCTTGTCTATCTTGCCTGTGAAAAATAGTGAAATAAATGACAAGAAGAGTGGATGTTCAATATTATATTACATGACAAAATAAAAATATCAGAGTTGGATCAGTGTTGGTAAATGAGTTAGGTTTGTACTTTTCACAAGCTTTACTGTTCTGTCATGCAGTTAAATTACAGAAATTGGTAAAAAAAAAAAAAAAAATCATCAGTACCAACAGGTTTGTGCAATCACAAGTTCTTCATTGAAAAGTGTAATTCGTTTTTCCACCAAGAAATTGATAAGCTGATTTTAAGATACGTAAGGTTATGATATATGAGTGAATTGGTTGGTTAGGATGCTGGCTGAATATTTACCTGTTTCAATCAAGCATTCAGATTTGGCCATAGGTGTGTTGGCTTTAAAGCAAAAGTTGTTAGTAAATGCTGGTTATTTATTGAGAAAAAAAGAAAAAAAATCCTGAGGCATCTTTCTATCCCAAGAGCTTCTATTACCTGTAAATAGCTACAGGGCTAAGGAAATGGCCTGTACCATGCATGTATGAGATAAAAAAAAAAAAAAAAGTTAATTAAATAGGAATAACAGTTACTGAAATGGCTGAGTGTAATAAAAGCGAGGAATATTGGTTAGGGTGGAAGGGTTATACAAAAACATGAAAGGTGCAGTTAAGCAGTGACTGACAAACAGGAAGTAATGAGGTAAATATTTAGTGAAGGAGACAAACATATGACCAGTTAAGGAGAAAGCTAGGAAAACAGATCAGTAAACAGTCTGAAAATGTATAAAACAGAATGCTCGAAGGGAAAGGTAATAATGAAGAATGTGAATACCAGAGTAGTATAATTACGGAGCTAAACTAGAAACTTACTAGTAATACCTGAAACAGTAGGTGACTAATATTGAGGATTAAAAAAAATGAAATAAAACTATAGCTAGATATAGAGGAACTGAATGAACAACTGTAATAGTATGCACATCTCATAACCTATTATGGTCTGCTGGTCATGCCTGGATGACAGGTGCGGAAAGAAACTGCTAAAAATGAATGGATCCCTCTTGTGTTCGTGCTGCAATGAATGTAACCATTCAACCAGCTTTGTGAAGAAGCAAACCAGTCTCCATGCTAAAAATAATTCTGCAATATCTGTATTTACATCCTGCAATATAAATACTGGAACATGATGTACTGCTGCATGAGCAGAGGTACACAAAATCTGAATAAACTGCTGTATAATTCATGACTGGTAAGCTGCCTGGAAACAGAACATGGAAATCTATGAAGTATGCAATAATGCATTCACATTACTCGTATAAATATAAATCTGGATAATGGCAATGATTATTTCAAGCAAATAACTGCAAAAGAATAAATCATAATGCCTGCTTAGTTAGTAAATGCATCCTCCTCATGCGTTCTACCACCATTTGTTACCAATTCTAGCGCATTTATACATAGTTCCTACATCAAAATAGCAGTTTCGAATGGGTTAGCAAAGTGTCTGGATTAAACAGAAGAAACATTCAAAATTCGCGCGTTGTTAGCGCTCATGCCGCGCATTCTCGCCCAGTCTAGCAAGTGTCATTGCATTCAAACGCTAGAACTGGGTTTCACTCCAGATACTCACAAGTACTCACAGAAGACTCCTGGAAGAGGCTATTGCGTCTGTGACTCCACCTCTAGATAATTAAAACTAGGTTCTGAGGTCAAGTGGTCGTTTTGATCGAGGCATTTATTTTCTGTCGATGCATTTTAGTCAGACTTTTGTCCCTGGCACTTCCAAACCCAATCCAATTTCCTTTCAAAGTCTGTCACTGACCTAGCATTAACCACAAAATCTGGGAGGCTCTTCCAGCTGTTCACCACTCTACTGCAAAATGCATATTTCCTGATGTCTAACCTTGTCCTTTGCTTATATATCTTCTCATGCCTTCTTATCACCTCTCCAACCTGTTCCATGAATAACCTTTCTCCCACATTCACATCGTACATGCCGTTCATAATCTTAAAGGTCTCCGCCGTATCGCCTCTTGATCTCCGGTATGCTAGAGTTCAGAATGGTCCAGATTTTTTATGGTAAGGATGACTGACGCTCATGAACGTCTGACGACTGAACGTNTTAACTTGGGTCAAAAACATGATCTCATAAGCAATATTAGCCACGTAATTTCTGTTATTGAAATTTTTCACAACCCACTTTCTGTTCTTCCCCTCCAGCAGCCTGCACGACCCATGTCCACCACGACCCAAAAAAGTTACTTTACTTTTCTTCGTTATTTTTCTTAATTCCTTTGCCGAAAACAGTTTGATATCATGCTGCAACAGGTATTTTTTTGCCGCACAGTAAGGCAGTGGGGAACGCATTTTTAAAGATATTTATGAAGAAAAATAGTTGTTTATATATCGCTTGAGCGGTTAAAACAGTAATCAGCTGTGAAAGTAAGTTATCTGTACGTCTATTCCTTAACCCGACGAGGAACTAACTGAGCTATGGACACTGAGCCTTGCCTTTTTATAAGGCCATCTTGCTTCCCATTTTCTCATTTTCTCGAGATGTTTTGTTTTATTCCGTTTTATTCCTGCCGGTCGTATTTTAGGTGGCATTGGAGGCTTCGTATCTCTTTTTCAATGCATTTTTCTCCTTCCACTTCACAATCGTCTTCAACATTTAATGCAGTTTCTATGGACATTACATTGATGTAAATGTACAAGAGAATGTGAGGGTATTACTCAGATCGTAATGAAGGTAACTTAATGAATGTCACCTGATAAATCTAAGAGTTTAAAACAAAAGAAGACAGTGGGTCAAAAGTTCTTTATGTCCCCGGGCCCCTTCAGTATGACAAAAATACAGCAATACACAACTCTGTACTGTAAATGTTATACATAGCCATGTTTTCATATGTTTACATATAAGTATTCCTAATTCCTTTTTATATATTTTCTTTAGAAATCCAATGTGTTACATAGTGAACTACGCTATATTTTCCTCCCTCCTAAACACTACCTTGGAGGGCGCGGACCCTCCTCTCGGGCCCAGGCACCGCGGATTATCCCCAGCTGCCGCATTCCCCCCCCCCCCCCCTCTCCTCGGCCCTGCGTCCCCATATCACCCCAGTTCTGAAGTGCCTGTTCTGCTTTTTTGTTTGGAAAAAAAAAAAAGTTAGTTCGCATATGCTGGGTTTCAAACATATCGGGATTACTGAAAATGAACCATCTGACTCACTGCTGCATTCTGGTACGGTCTCCACTGTTAGGTTATCTCTACCCCATTCTGGCTCTTGTTTTCCTGTTCTAATCAGTCTTTCCATTGAACATTGGCAGTCCTCATGAGATCTACAGGTTAAAGCAAACTTCATAGTTTTAAACCCTGAGTTCTACCTTGGTACACCTCCACCCACGCCAGTCATCGATGGGAGACTCCTTGCTCGTCTTCACTCATGGTCATTTCATAAGTTGTTACGGTACTCTCCACCACTTTGTTCCCATTGTAACTTCCCCATGACTATCCATCACCTTTTTCTTGATTGTTTGATTACACTCCAACACCATCTCAGCATTTTCCTTCCTCTACTCACTACAACATTGTACCTTCACTGTTTGTTAATTACTCGGGTGAATCTCTTTCTTTCCAGTGCCGTATTATCCCATTTACTGCTCTTCACATCCTGCCCGCATTTGATTTAATCATTCTCCCTACTGCCTTCTGCCTTAGTGCTTCACTCCTATACCGTATTTTGGTTGGTGCTAATTCTTCTTTATTCCTTCCTCTCTTCCCAAATACCCAAGCAATTAAAAAAAAAAAAGCTTCATTTTCTTTTGCTTTGTTTATAAAAGCTCCAATATTCCAGTATACTTGCATGTCTTGACCTTGGTCACCAAATGGCAACTCGCCTTGCTACTCGATCCTTGATAGCCTGCCTGTTCCCAGAAGTCACACTCTGTGACCTCATCCCAGGTCTTTTTTGGTCAGCCTCTCGCTATCCTACCCTTAACGTTCAAACCTCTCACCTTTTGCACCCAATGGTCATCTTCCATCCTCTCAGTTCATCACTTACACTCGTAACCCCCCTCCCCCAGGCCGCTCTTTCAAGGCCACACTACACATCCATCAAATCATTATCATTTCTGTACGCTTGAGCCTACAAATATCTTCTTCCTCTACTGTCCAGTCTCACTGCCATAGAGCATTACACTCACAATACATGCTGCATACAAGGACTCCATAGCACAGAGGGAGAGTCCTTTCAGTGTCAGGAGAGGCAACAGCTCCGTGAACTTCCTCCAACCACTCCTTACCCTGGCCACATACTCCAAGAGACTGTCCAGCAAGACCAGTCCTTTCCCACCTCTCGGTCTCTACAAGCTCTCCCCGACACAGTACACACACGAAATCAACACTGTATTGCACCCACTTATCACAAATTTCCCACACCCTTGTGGCAAACTGCACAAGGACACACTCCCTCTGCTTTAACAGTACCACCACCAGCCTTGGATATACGAGTAATTACTTTTATTTTACTCACATTTACTCTCAAACTCTTGCACCCAATTCATTCTCTCTGCATCCTAAATCTTTCCTCCCTCTCCCTCTCATTCTCTGCAGTCAACACCAACGCATCAGCATACACCTCCCAGGGGAGTCATTTCTGAAATCACGTGAGAGCTACAAGCACCATGATAAACAATATGATGCTCAAGACTGACCTGACACACACCAACATTCGTGGAAACTTCATCATCAGCATCATCCAGACTTCCTTCTCCACTCTAGGGCAGGGTGAGTAGTAGCAGTGTCCAGACAGCCCAGATTTGCCCAGTCCAATGGGCCACGCTTCCATTCACTCATCAGTCAAGCCCCTGGAATCCTGGCTTTATCGGATACGCCAATAACATTCACCACATTCTGTAGCTTCACATAAACGTATCCGATAGAGTCAATCCAGACGCTGCCACGTTAAAGAAAGGAGGGCCAAATCCCTGATCATGCACTTCTCACAACATTCATCCAGCCAGCTCGATTTTTATGTCAGTTGCCTAGCCTCACCGACTTCCAAACCTCTTCCTCACACACTCATCCACTATATCTCTCCACCTTCTCCTTGGCCTACCTCTCCTCCTCCCTCCTCCAAATTCGCTCAGATATACCTTTTTCACCACTAAATTGTTATCCATTCTCTCCACATAACCTTACCATCTCAGTACACTCTCTTCGATTCTGGTGTCCACAGACTTCCTCCCTCCACATCTTTCACGAATCACATTATTTCGTATCCTATCCACCCTCTGTACTCTACATACACTCCTCAGCAGTCCCATCTCCACTGCTCTTACTCTTGACTTTTCATTTTCATGTTATGCTACACCATAGTCTCACATCCATATGTTAAAGTTAGCATTAACACTCCTTCACATAAGCCTCGTGCAGCTGCAACACTCAGGCTTCTGTTTCTTATCAAGAGCTTCATTGCTTCCTTGTGTCACTCTACTTGCCACCTTTTTTGCACATTTTCCTCTTATCTCTATCACTGCACCCAGGTATTTCAACTTTCTCACCAATTCCACTCTCTCTCCATTCACTGTAACATCACACTGGGAGCCACCTTCTCTCTCAATAACCATCACTTTTCTACATTTACTCTCAAGGCATGACGCTCACAGACATCAGCAAAACTCTGCACTAGCCTATTGTTATGCTGCGTGTTTAAGGGCGTGACTTCTCGTCCCTTGGACGTGGAGCCTGGAGCGAGGTTCTCTTTCTAGACCGGGTTGGGCTCTTTTAAGGCATTCAGTGGGAACAGGGCATAAAACTCAGGGCAGCAACCTTACACGTATATTACCACAAATTACAATACTGTTACAATATGTATGGCACACTTTACAAGGAAATAATGCCACACACAGATAGACTGGGCCGGAGGACTTGGCAACAGAAGGGTATGACTGGGGCTTGCTGCAGTATGAGGCCCAGTAGTAGTGGAGGGCCCAGATCAGCATCTTGCGTCGGGTGGCCTTAGGGTCGTTGGGGCTTCCGGGGCCTGCATTAGGAGGCCGACCCATCGTCATCTCGTCCAGGAGTGGTGAGAGGGCTGTGGTAGGGGGTGTGCCCTTCTGATAGAGTACGGGGCTCGGGCCTAGGGGCTGGGCCCGAACAGGGAGAGTAGGCGCACTTGCCTGTGCTTGCCCTGTCGGCAACAACCATGGGGACATCACACAACCTTGTCGCACACCCACACCGATCGTGAACCATTAACCTTTACACATGCTTCACTACCATCATAAAAACTCTTGATGGCACCTAACAGCTTACCATCTACACCGTACATGCGCAAAACTTTCCACACTCCTTCTCTGTCCACTTTCTCGTAGCTATGCATTTTCCAGATCCATGAATGCCATAAATACCTTATGGTCCTTCTCACAAGCCTTCTCTGCTATCTGTTTCACTGCAAATTGATCCACACATCCTCTGCCACTCCTAAAGCCACCCTGTTCATCACTCGCTAGGACTTCTGATATCTCTCTTACATTCTCTATAATAATTCTTCCATATACCTTCCCTACCACACTCAATAAACTTATGCCACGATAATTCTTGCACTCACTTCGCTCACCTTTATTTTTGTACAGGAGTACAATCACAGCCTTTTTCCACTCTGCTGGCAGTTTCACTCACCCATGCTTTCGTGCATATCTCCAACAAGCACTTCATTCCACTCTCTCCACTACATTTCATCATCTCTGCATACATCTCATCAGCTCCAGCTCCCCGCTTCACAGCACTCTTCACCTGTGCGAGTGTCACGTCTTCTGGGAATGCATTCCTTCTCTGCACACCCCCAAAACCAATCATATTTACAGCTGCTCAGCTCTTTCTATTCCCATTCGTTAGGCTTTGAAAATATTCTTCTCATCTGATCCTTACTTCATCCCCATGGGTTAACAATCTACCACCTACATCCTTCACACCATCACATTTCTTTCCGCTTTCACTTCTACATTTCTGCATCTCTTTCCAGAATAACTTCCTATTTTCAGAGTAGGTTGCATTCATTTTTCTTCCTAGATCGTCATTTACCTCCTTCTTTTTCCTCTTCACTAGTCTCTTTACGTGCTTCATGCCCTCAATATACTGTATTCAGTGCTTATTTCAACTGAATCACTGTCCTGCAACCACTTTAGCCACTTTTTCCTCTTCCTGCACTTCTCTCTTAACCCAATCATCCCACCACGCCATACCTTTCTTCTTTGTTGTTACTCTTGCCACACCACACAGACTGTTTTAGCATTCCTAACTAAGCAACCCCTATAAGCATTCCTCAGGCTATCCAGGTCCATTTCATTCCAATTCACCGATTGTAACTCCTCCTCTACTTTGGTCCTGTAATAAACTGCCATTTCTTTGATCCTCAGCTTCGCAACTTTCAGTCTTTCTCCCTGACTGCTCCTCTCTCTCCTGATCCACCTCACTCCTGTCAGCTTGGTCTTGCACACCACAGTCATATGATCTGACAGACCTCCACATCGTCCTCTCACAGCCCTCATATCAGCAACCATTCCCAGCATCGACCTCTCCACGAGCACGTAATCAATTAGGCTTCATTCTACACGATCCCTGTTCCCTCTATACCATGTATGTGCATCTTTGTGTTTGAAATGAGTTACAAATGCACAGCCTCCTCTCCTGACACATATCCTCTAGTCGCTCAGCATTTATCATTTTCTCCTGGAACTCCATTACAACCCATTATGTTATCCTCAGGACCAGTGCCTACTCTTCCATTCATATCACCCAATACGATCACTTTATAGCTCCTGAGCATTTCACCCACTACTTCATCCAGCTCATCCCAAAACCTGTTGTTCTCTCTCTCACCCCTCTCCTCACACGGTGCATACACTACAATCACCGACACTTTCACCTTCTCAAACTTAAACTTGACATACATACACCTCGAGCTGACACATTTGTGGTCTCTCATTCCACTCTGCCACACCTCATTCTTCAACAAAGCAACTCCTTCCTTGCATCTTCCTCACCCATTCATGCCCGATCTTACACATTTCACACCCTTCCACTTCACACCCTTTCATCTTCATTTCACACAAAGCCATCACGGCATATCTCGCACTCTTGAACACATTCACCACTTCCATCCTCTTGCTCTCCTCATTCACACCTCTCACATTCCACATGGCCATGTGAATCTGCCCATTTTTGGGGGGCCCTGGGCAGGTATTGGGCCCTCCAAGGCTCTCTGAAACAACTGCCATGAATAAGTGATTTTGGATAGGGGAATCTGGGGAACACTTAACTCTGCCAAAAACCCCGGTTATATGGTTACCACCCAGCATATTAAATGGTTTCCTGGGTACAGGAAACCATTTGGCTTGTCACTTAGTTTAGAGATCATATGGCATCTCCACATTGAGTGAGTGGATGATGGGTGCCCCTATCCAATACCCCATCATTCAAATCTCCATTCACTCTCAACTGGGTGCAAGCACCCTCATGAATAACCACTTTAACCAGCTGCTCATTTGTCCCAAGCTTTCTTATATGTCAAAGGCTTTCTCCAAATCAACAAAAACAAAATACAGCTCCTTCTTCTTTCCTCTTTATATGTCCTGAAGCTGCCAGACAACGAATACTGTATTGCATCAGTGGTTCCCTTTGTCTGGCTACCCATACTGCATCTCATCAGTATTCTCATTCCTCTATCATATCTTCCAGGACTCTCTCCATTACCTTCATTATCTGGTCCAAAAGTATTATGCCTCTGTAACTTCCTTTTTCCAAGGCATCACCCTTTCCCTAATACACATTTACAGTCACAATCTTCAGCCAGTCATCTGAAAACACACTCATCTAGATTTGAACTGATAAAATCAGTTACTAAACCCACTCCTAACCTTAGGTTTTCAACATTTCAGCAGTCATCCCAGACACACCAACCGCCTTCCCTAGCTGCATCCTGCCAATTGACCAGCTCACAACAGCAGCATCAATCAAAGGCCATGGGCCAAACACTGCATCCACTGACTTCAAAACTCTCTTCCAAACTCCTCATTCGGCAACCAGTTATAATGCTCTCACCAAGCTTCTTTAAGAAATTTTTTCTCCAGCAATACCTGGAGCTACTTCACCATCCTTCATTCATAATATTAATTTCACAAACAAAACAACTTAGGACAATGCAAACAACTTTCATTCTTTGTCATTTATTGTATGAAAAGTAAGGACCTTTTCTTCTCGAATCTATAACATGATAATAATAATGATAATAATAATAATAATGATTGATAGTTAAATAAAACCACACATCCCGCAATTTGATTTGTGGTGACTGTACACTATATACAATTCCCGTTTTATATATGTACAGCGGCTATGTACAAGGTAAATGACCAACAAGTTTATATATATATATACTGTATATATATTTATATATATATACTGTTATATTTATATGTGGTTTAAACTCTGATAAAGGGGATAGGTCACCTCTGGTACAACGCAAGATCAACAATACTTGAACAACAGTCAACCAGATGGAGGGCAAATATGGGAGCTGGACAATATTTGATGCAATTCCCTCTCAAGTCATTAACTAGAACTATGCTTTTATTAGCTTACAAAAACTGGTGTTCCAGTGTATACCCTGTTGTAATATTTACACCAGATAATCCTTGTAACTGCTTTCAATACAGAACTGAAGACAAATTTCTTAATAACCATCCACAAAGAACCAAAAACATGTAGTCTATTACAGTAATTCGTTGGATTTGTTCCATTTTTACACGACTATATAGAGATCTGCATCAAACTCCTCCCAACCTCCCCTACTCCTCAGTCTTGACTATACAAGATTTCCTCACAACATACCATTTTCTAGTTTAAGGCCTAAGAACTCTAGAAATGGTCTTTCTAGATACTGATAACAATAGTAGGAACATTTGTAATAAATAATACCTGTAATAATAATAATATAATAATAATAAAGATAATAAAAATAATAAAATAATATCTCCTCTAACCATAACTGAACTTGAACCTGACTTACCCTGATAGAAGCAATCTTATCAAATTTGTGAATAATTTGATTCATCCTAACACACTACCTTACACCAGGACACAAATTCTGTCATACCATCAAAGGCACCCTCTTGTTCTTCATCCAGCATGAATGAATAATGACACAAACCACCATACTGTCAAAATGAACCTTCTCTTCAAAATAACTGGTGAAATAATGACACAAATTCACAATATCCAATGAACACTCCTCTCTCTCTACATAAACCTGGAGAAATATTGACATAGCACAAATGTCTTGCAATAAAATCCAAAAGCTACTGATGGTGTACACGTATCAATAACCCATTCTGCCAATCCCCTTTTCTCAGCACTTCATTCCAGTACACACATACTTTTTGTACCCAATACCAGGAAAGGATTAATTACAAATTATGCAGGTGACAATTAATATGAAGGTTTTTTCCTTATTCATGCTAATGCTTAACAAAAAGGAGCCTGATGCAAACACTCCTTCCTAAAATAGGCCACAGAGTATTTTCAACTACAGATGGTTCCACAGTACTTATGTGATAGTAATATAGTAATATATTTTTTTTTTTCCCCCCTGCCAGTTAAAAGGGGCCAAGCAGTATTTCAGTATAAGGTAATTCCAAAATTTAAACCTGCCCAGCTAGTAAATTTTGTATTCTTGCTACCAACTTCAATGGTATAGTAACTTTTGACAGGTGACACTTCCTCAATCCTCTCCCTTTCCACTACTGCTCCCAATCTAATCGTCTATACCTTCCACATTACCCAGGTATGAGGCTATTTTCACACCTTAAATACTGACACAAAACTGGAAATGTGTGTATGCAGTAACAGCAGCTACAGTACCTATATACTTGGAGCAGACATCATACTACCATCACCATCCTGACACTCTCATTAACACCTTCAATACGGCATTGTCTGCTTTAGTTATTCTTGCCACTTAGATGATTTTATTCAACCTAAGAAAGGCCTCTCATATTCATGGGTTTAATGGATTCTATATCTAACTCCTCTAGCTCAAAATGTCCCTCCCAAGCTAGGTAAAATCATATGGTGTAAACAAGAACAGAATACAAAGGAGGTCACCTCACTGGGGGCTAATACAAAAACAGACATCCCTGGTTAAAGGGCTGCTATACATCACAAGGCTCACCCTCTGACCTCAATCCACTAATTAAGACTTTGCAAATTACGACCACAAATTTCTTTGGTGACCTGACATATATTACATTTAATCTCTCTTCACTCACATAAAAAAAAAAATGACCATCATAACATCTTCCTTGACCTTTGCAATAAATCTACTTGCACATAAATAATATTAAGCAATTTTGCTGAATACATAAACACTTCAACATACATACTAAAAAATAAGCAGACAAATTTTCCTGAACACTGAAATAACATACATTATATTATGAACAAAAACCACTTCCTCACTGCAGCTGGGACACTGTAGTTTTTTTTCTTTTCTTTTCTTTTTTTTTCACTGATGATAATACAATCTGTCCTCATTACATGTCAACGATGTATTAAAATATACAGCCAGTACTATAAACTGGAGGAAACTGGTACTAGTGAATCATCATTACAGGCAGTAACAGAACTTAATCTGTATGTAATCTACTGTGGACTCATTGAAAAAGATGTAAAGAAATGGCAACATATAATGAGGAATTACCATAAGTGGACATGTCTAGTTATGGGACTCTTCCTCTCAGTAAAGATAAACCATGCTTAGAATTTTTTTTTCTCTCACCACAGTACTCAACTGCCTTTATGAACATAAAATACCTCTATTATTCATAAACACTTAAAATATTAAGGTACAGCCAAATCATAAAATATTAAAGTTTTTTGCTTCTAATAAACCACAGCCAATTTACTTATACAGTGCTGAGATTACTGTGTTGATAATGAAAACTTTACAGTGGCAAAAACATATCAGTAATAGCCGCAGTTAATATAATTAATTAATGAGAATTCTAAAGCAATACAAAATAAAATTCACTCATTAATAAATAGCACTAATTCATACATATCACATACACGGATGACAAAGAAAATCCAACATGAATACAAGAAGCTAGTGACAAAAAGGCCCTTATTCTCATCAGTCTCAGAGGTTATCATGCACGTTTTCCCATGTTCTCTATTCTGTATCCTGTACCTAAAACAGTCCACATTAGGTCCACTGCAGGACCAAATCTTCTCCTTGCAGGGGCAGTGATAGCCAGAAATAACCCTTTCCCTTTCTGACAACTGGGACGGGGTGTGTACGAAATGATGCATGTGAAAGCTGACGGTTGTTATGGCATTGTTTGTGTCTGTTAAACAGAGTCTGTACATGCCAATGACAAAACGAACTGAAAGCAAAGTAATATATGTAATCCAAAGAAAGTTCATACTGCCAGCTCCCACTTTAAATGTCCCCCACTGCTTGGGTTTGAGCCTTTTAGACTCAGTGAACATACACCACAAGACAGGTACATACCAACTGAGTTGCCACACCTCAATTTTGCATAGTACTCCTTACCATTCTCTTCTCAATTAGATACCTATATAGACTGCATATAGATGTATATTTAATACAGGATAGTACCTGTATTAAAATACAAAATACAGATCTACAGCATATTGCCAAGGAACAAGTGCTATATAGCCTCCTTAGCTTACAAGAATATAGGGCAAATACTCAGCATCACAGAGGTCTACAGTACATATACATATTGCATTTAAGTCAAAGAAAAACTTACAGGAACAAGCAATACTTCACTAGGAAAATCAAAGCAGATCTTCTATAATAAATGGCAGGCAGTAAGTATCATCACATCTTGAGAACATACAAGGTCATGGAAGGTAACACAGTTAAGCAACAGCATATCCCTCAAAATTAACATGTGCATTTGGAATCCTCATCCTGATTCATTCATCATCTAATCCAGTGTTGCCCCGTGAGGAGTGTAGAAGTCTGAACATCACCTCATCCTGATAATTAAAAAATAATAATTCCCCCCCCCAAAAAAAAATATATATATATCACATTAATGCACAAACTGACATGTGAACAATATTCTTTATATTTTAACAAACAGTGTATGCATCTCTCATGATCTGATTAATCATACAGCAACCTGATATGATCTAACAGTTTAGGCTTTAAACATGTGAAAACTCCGACATTATTTGTACAACACCCAACTTCATGTTTAGTCATTATGGACCTGTTTCTAGGAAACAAATTTAACTTGCCTTGATCACCTTTCATTTTCTATAACAGTAATTCCATGCTTTCACTAGAATATCAGACTTCTCTTCATACTGTCACCCAGCCTCCCGTTAGGGTAGCAGCTACAGTAACATATCTTGCCAATATGAATAATTTACATTCTCAATAAATAAATATTACTCCAGTCACATAAATGAAAAAATCAGCTATTTACTTAACACTGCTGACAGCTTATGGAAGTCTCAAACTATTGTCAGTTGAGTTACCATCATCATCATCAGCTTATGAAAGTCTCAAACTACTGTCAGTTGAGTTACCGTCATCATCATCTCGACCTCCTTTCCCACCCTACAGCAGGGTGAGGAGTAGCAACGTCCAGACAGCCCAAGTCTGCCCATTCCAATGGGCCCTGCTTCCATTCACTCATCACACATATTTGATCCATATCTTCTCTTTCCCAGAAGCTACCAGTAGTAATACTCCATTCTTCCAGAAACTGCCATGAGAACCAACACCCTTTTAAGAGTACAAGACAGAATCAGGTATACTACCAAGCACACACCTAACTGTGTGTGGTTTACCGGTAATTTACATTCGTTATTAATAAATTATACACTTATTGAACCTCTTAACATGCATTTACACATTTACACACACAAACATACACACACATACAGCCATACATAACTGTTCTGACAACACTCAGTAACCCAGTCTGTAGAGCACCAATAGTTCCCAAGACCTGCTTCAGTGAACTTTGCGAGAATAAACTTTAAGCGAGGCAGATGGGCATACAATATACTGGGGGGGGGAATGGTTATGAATATTTCCACACAATCCCATGTCAACACAGACTCTTGAAATATGTATATACTATAATACAATACATTGTGGGTAAGAAAATGGAAATATTGTATCTATTTGAATGAGACTGAAATGAATAACGGATCCCTAGCGCCAGGTACCACAGGCCATATGGCACTAATTCAAAAGAAGTACACATTGAAATGTACTAGAAGCAGCAAATATATGACTGAGGATATATGCACCTCATCTTAAATTAAATGAAGAAGTGGCATGTGTGTAGGTAAGAGGTATTATTTGGTGGATAGTGCAGCTTTGTGCATGTGTAGGGAAACATATTTGTACAGTATTCCCTAAAAACCTTTAAAAGTTTTAGTCTTGTGCACATACCCATAGTGCTGGCTTTCTGTTCTCAAGGTTCAATCCTGTTACACAGTGAAATTTCTATACTTTACCTAATCCAAGCAATGTGTGCATGTGTACACAATAAAAAATGGGTTAGTGCAAAGAACACACAAATTTTGATACAAATCAAAAGTTGCTGATAAAGTATTACACTTAAGTCAGGTTGATGTGTACCCTCTGAGAGGAAAATATATATATACAGTCTTTCAGGAATTATTTCCATTCATCTTCATGTCAACAATGAATAACTAAGAACTCACAAAATCAAGACACACTCATGTTATGCATAAACAAAAGGCATACACACAAGCTACTAAAACATCTCAAACAAAGCAATAAAAAATAGCTGGACACTGCATGTAATACTAAATACTGACATTGCATAACTGTTTCTCTATGTCATGTCACAGTTTGTAACACAAAAGACATACCTTTCTGATATTTCTGATATGCCTTTGATAATGTATTCCTATGCTTACGTCAATGGAAAACTCGTGTTCTAAAAATAAAGCTACCATAACAAAATGTCATTCAATACTGTGTACATGGGATGAAGAACAGTTTCACGTGTTTATATGCTCCAACTCCAGGATCACTACAAACCAGTTTAACACAATGATGCTACTTCAGGTGACTTCTAATTTCTAAAAACAAGAGTATCTGAAAGGAGCCTTTGTTAATGCAATTTCAGTTTCCCTACATGTACTTGACCTGTACCAAGATATCAATAATCATTCCTTGTTTGGGCATTCTCATATCAATTGGTGTATTACAAGACACGTGTTTTCATCGTACACACAAACATAGGCAATACATTGAAGTACATTTCAAATAACCATACACATGCCCTAATTATATTCAGAGGGGCTCAACACAGTACCAACTAAACTCCAAAAATCAACACATACATCAGTACTGGTGGCTACAGGAATGTTGTGATAATGGCTGGTTGCAAAACTACACATCCTTAATAAGGAGAACTGAAGACTGAATGGCAAAGGAGGGAGATAGGCATGACTGCAGGGAAGAGCAATGATACCCAAAGGGGCCTGTATTGCACAGAAAAATGAACACTAAGAATTGATGAGAATAAATGTGCCAAAAATCACATTACTGCACATTATTAAGTACTTCCAGATACCCTTCAAAATGATAATCAAAATAGTTATATGTCTTAGCTGATTCAAACTTATTCCTGAAAAAAGATGAATTAGATTAATACAACTTTGCTACTCTCCTAGTAGCTTGTAGGTGATGACATGCCACGATGAGTTTTCTCTTTTGTCTTCAGCAAATGCAGCACAGTCCTCGTGACTTGTAGGTGATAACATGCCATGATGAGTTATCTCTTTTGTCTTCAGCAAATGTAGCACAGTCCCAGGCAGACAGCCCTAAGGCTACACTAGACTACTGTCCAGCATTATACTGTACTGTACAACATAATTAAACTGACTGGCAATATACCACTTGCATTATATATATTATATTATATATATATATATATATATATATATATATATATATATATATAT